>QMIH01001463.1:103406-114004 GCA_003987875.1 Clarias batrachus
CTATAAATTGTTTGCATTTGATGTGGGAGAAAGGTTGCAGTTCCTTTTCAATCCTATAGGAGGCAGGCTTTAAACAATTCACACATAAGCAGGCAGCGTAGCATCCCATGTGGAAGGAGCGGATTGTTTGCTAAGCTTGTTTAGAGTAGCAATACAAATCGAATCGACTCCTAGGTATCGGCATAATATCGTATCAGGTGGTCCCTGGTGATGCCCTAACATATCGTGTAGTCATTTACGGAAATAATTTAGCATGAGATAGACTTCTACTTCTGTTAGCAGTATTAGCATCTAACTGAATTAGCGTCATAGTGCTAGTGCAAAAAAGAAGCTAAACCAGCCACATGCAGACACCAAATACGTCTTAGCTTACAACCAAAATTGTGTAAATGCCTTTAAAAAAAAAAAAAAAAAAATATTCAAATGCCTTTTTTAACGAGGGGGTGCTGATGTATTCCATACAGATGTATTTTTGTGTAAAGTGTAACGTGTGTGTGTGAGATCAGTGTGAAAAAGTGTGGATGTCGTTGTGCAGGCTAACAGAAGGCAGCGAGTTGTCGCCGTTCGCGCTGCAGTAGCTCTTGCTGCAGCGACAGCGTTGAATCCACATGACGTTACGTGTGATGCTTTCTCCATCGGGACAGCGGAAGCGCAGGCGTACGGTGCGGGTCTCGGACGGACGACAGCATCTTGTATCGGTGCACGTGCCACACGTTTTGGGCCGGTACCGCCTGAGTGTAGTGCAGCCACCGAACGAGATGTGCTCCGGTTCTCGGGCCCTCAGCGTCCGTCTGCATTTCTTGCCTTTCTGCAAAGAAGACATCGATTGGTTAGTGACAGCTGGTTTGCGCCGTGTTTTTATCCCGGTGTTGGATCAGAATCGGTGGTCTGCACGTGGTCTGATATTCCAGTAAACCAATGAGACGTGAAATCTCTAACCGTTTTCTCTAGAGATTAGATTAAGGCTAGATGTTGCTTCTTACCTTGACAGACGTCACAGGGCCACACTCATGGATCTGACAGAGACGCATCTCCTGGATGAGTTTACACTCCGGGTTCATGTTGGTCACGCGGCTAGAGAAGCCGAACCCGCAGGAGGCGGAGCACTCGGACCAGTCCGTGGTTTGATGGACGCACTTAGCGGAGGGCAAAGGAACTTGAGGCAGCATTGTCCGTTCTGCACAGACAAAGGAAGACACGAGCAGGATGAGATACCCAGCCTGAGATCTTTCAAGAACATCCCAGGATCTGTTGAACATCTCAATAGAAAATATGATCTGGAAATCCCAAGAGCCCATCAGGCTCCAGTATGGAAATGGTTAACCTATCGAGTTAGTTACCACAGGATCCCATTGAACTAACACGTCACTGAAACCTGGTTCACCTTGAAAGGCGTCTCCTGCTCTGGCCGCGAGGCTGAAAGTGTGCAGCAGGTTGTTGATGTAGTTTGAGAGCGGTTGCACAGATGGCGAGTCACGGGGCTCTTCGTTGATGCGATTGTCGTCGTCACACACCCACTCCTCACAGCAGCGGCCGGGTGGCAGCTCCAGGCGTGGGTTGGAACAAGGCCAGGAGGGCAGGGGTATGCGGTGGGGGCAGAGCGGCATGCAGCCCACAATGCCGTCCATGCAACTGCACTGGTGCTCACAGCTGGGCTGGAAATCTTCACCATGCTGGTACATGCGACCGCCGAACTCGCACGGCCGGCCCTGAGCTTCAGCTACGGGAACACACATGGATACATCGACTTAAATCAACCTGAGTGTAAAATACAGCACATTCAAGACACAACCTCGAGCCTCATCCTCAAGTCCTAGTAGTTCTACTTGGTGGCAATCCTCAGTAGGAACCATTGTTACACCTTTCTTTGGTTTATTTTTGTCTTATTCTGTGGTACATAAATAGTTACGGGTCTCCCAAAAGGTTCTATTTGGAAGAAAATGTGCTGCTGTACAAGGCCAAATAAAAATATTAGGTTCTAGGTGGACCTTGTGGAGCTTGAGCCAAATGGACCAATGTTATTTAGAGCGTTAAGCATAGTACCACGACGCATTCTTCACTTGGTTCCTCTTTGGGAATCCTGCAAATATCTATGCAGAACCTTACAATATGATTTTTACTATGAGAAAGGGTTCTGAGTAGAACACTTAACAAGAGAAGTATCTAAAGAACTCTTGAGGAACCTCCCAGAGAAAGAGGTTCCTCAAGAGTCCTTAAGTATTCGTCTCTTTCTTAATGTTCTGTGTAGAACTTTACGACAGAATTTTTACCACGAGAAAGTGTCCTGAGAATCCTTAAATATCTAAAGAACCTCTCGAGGAATCTCGCTCTCTTTCTTTTCAGAGAGTGAACTTTGCTTTAGGGAAATTTACTGGCCGGAGTCCTCCGGTTTGTGCGGCGGAAAAAACGTAGCCATAACTCATCTTGTAGTAAACATGTTTGTCTTCTCACCTCTGCACAGGCCGCGTTGCGGGTCACCTCCGGCCCCTAGGTGGCAGCGCAGGCCTTTAATATGGTCGCAGGGTTTGTCTGGGCTGCATTCCTGGTTAAACTGTTGCGCACACACCTTACAGCAGCCACACTCATCCAACACCAAGCTCACTCCCACCGGGCACGAGGGGGGCGTCATGGGGCACGAGCACGACCCCGGACAGCCTCGTACCACCTGGTGAAGCACAGCATGAGGAGGGAGGAGAGGGTGAGGGAAAGGCTCTGAATGATATCATCTGCTGAATAGTTGAAATGTGGATTAAATGCTGGATTGAACATCATTTACATTAATAAAAAAACAATACAAATCTTTCTGCAATGAAGCGACTAAGCCGTGACCTAAACATGCTTTCAGTTGTAGTCAAAATGTCTGACCGAGGTGCGAGACTGAGAAGGCTGCGTCTGGGTCAACATACCGAAAGGGTGCTTTTGTGATGAAGGATTGAGACAGACTCAGGCTGTCCTACAGGAAGGAAGGAAGAAAGGAAGGAGGAAGGAAAGAGGCATACCCCTAACTCTAGTTTATTCTAATATTAATTAATAACCGCCTTTTACACACACACCCAAACGTACACACACACACACACCAATGCAACAGTTTGGTGCACCGTAGTGACCTTGCCTCTTGTGATCGAGGTTTCACACAGAGACTGTATCTACTAGTAGATCTGGATCTGGTTAATATTTGGATTTGAACCCAAAGTGGGAGGGGCTTATTAAAAATGAACCCTATCACTATGCCCAGACTGTCTATGACCGTCCCATCACTCCAGATGATAACTATTATTATTATTATCATCCTGCGCACACAGGTATTATATTTAGTCTGTACCTCCCCTGGAAAACGTTCAAGCTTTTTCAGTTCCCCAAAATATAATTAAAGCAGTAGCCTAATTTTAGGCCACGCCCCCTGATCAGATCAGGCAGTTACTGAATGCATGGGCTTGACTTCATACATATAGTAGACCACCCTGAAACCTGTCACGCACATCACAACACAATATGTGTGTGTGTGTGTGTGTGTGTGTGTGTGTGTGTGTGTGTGTGTGTGTGTGTCAATGTAGACCCCATGAATGAGAATGTTCCTCGAGTTATAAATCATTATAATGACCGTGTCCATAGTGAAAAGCCTCATTGTTAAAAATAATTGCTAATCACTAAATCGCTCACAATTCTTCAATCAAGCACCGGTCAATTACATTAATCAGGAGCCTGACCAAAAGAAGAAGAAAAAAAAAGCACTTTACAACAGATTACAGAATGGATCCTGTGTACTCACGTCTCCAGCAGCACAGAGAATAACCAGCAGCACTCCACACACAACTGTCTGCATCCTTACACTCCTTGGAGAAAAGATTTTCTCAGCGTTATAAAGGGAAAAGAAGAATTTCTAATATTCAAAAAAAAAAAAAACAATTAATCCAGCAACAGTTCCAGATGTCAGAAATCCAGGATGTCCAGACTTCTCGATTTGTTGATGTTGATCTTGTTATTGCTGTTGTCTTTTTCTTTCCAGTTCCTGCTTAAGGAACTGAGTGACTGGTTAGAAGTCTAGAGTGTGAGATCTGCAGAGAGCCGGTGTGAGTGTGTGGCTCGTGGAGCTTTATGGAGGATCACAGCTGGAGCGGGTCACCTTATAGAGAGAGCGGGAGAGAGGGAGAGGGGGGAGAACGAGAGAGAGAGAGAGAGAGAGAGAGAGAGACAGGCCCACTCTGACATAAGAGCACAGAAAATTGAGCAAAGTGACTGAGGAAGTCTCGCTCTCTCTCTCTTACACACACACACACACACACACACGCACACACACACACACGCACACACACACACACACAGATATTTCAGTTGGGTAATAGTGCTAAGAAAAAGAAAACATCCAGTTAGTACCCTGCACTGATTTAGCTGTTGTGCAACCTCCAGCCAATGAAACGAACAAAGTGATTAAAAACATGAATAGCACCATCACATGCTGCCTCCTGATTGTTAATAATCATAGTTTGAGCCAGAATGTAATGTAATTCACGTCTAAGTTGTATAACTGTGATGCGTCACGGTGCCCTTCAGAGAACGTGGCATAAACGCTGGACCTAATGGATGATGGACGTCTGTAATATAAGCATCTGTAATGGTCCTGCACAGATGGTCAGGCTCTGGCAAACCAGTCTGGTTCATTAATATGACAAAAAAAAAAAAAACATCCAATCATTTCATGCTGCATGAATTCTGAATATATTTGGCAATAACAACAATGGGTCGTGGGGAAAAAAAAAAGATTTTTACTAACTGAATTTATTTTTAAGAACTGCATCAAAATCAGACCTTTCTGAAGTATTTTGTCTTTCAAATAGTGGTGTTTAACACATCCTACGTTAGCAGAGCCTGAATTGTGTATATATATATATAATTTTTTTTTTTTTACAAATACATAAACTACTAAAGTACAATACAACTCTACTATTATATAAAAAAAAAAAACATTGATATTAAACTATTAGCTAGCTAGCTTACTTGTGTAATAAAGAATAACGCTGGATGTTATTTCAGCTTCTTCCATTAGGGGTCGCCACTTCAAGCTACTTGATCTACACATTTGATTTGGCACAGGTTTTTATTCTGGGTCTAGGATCAGCTCTGGCAGATTTATCCGGAATTCTGCTGTGTCATAGTGGATGAGAACCGTATCATTAAACCACCGCTGCCCCTAGAGGATGTAGCTAGTAATGTAGCTTAACTCTGTTTCACTCAACGAAAATGATATTAATAGCTAGATAAAATCTAATTTGAAAACGTTTTTTTTTTTTTTTATCACATTCAGGATTTATTGTCTCTTCTTGTTAATTGCGACAAGTCTGCAGAGTAGTAGTAGTAGTGGTGATGCTACAGCTCGGTCCTTTTGGCTCAGTTTAGTTCAGATCTACCAAACATACAGTACAGCAGGCTTCATGCAGTCATGTCAATTCATTTGAGTCAACACTGCGCTAGTGTTTTCTTGGAATTGAACCAGTCATAGCTGATTGGATTTGTTATATTATTGTCATGTTTAATGTTACCAGTGATTACGGATATTCCGTCATGGCTCCTGATATCTTCTTTCAGCTGATCCAGTTTGGGGTAACCACAGCATTTCCTTCTAATCCAAATATTTGATTTGGGGTTCCTGACCCATTTGGACTGGTGATCCCCTGTGGCTGAAGGTGCCTGTCAGGGAATACAAGGTGTCAAAAAGTTTTCAGACTAGTTTTGTAACAAACCAACAGCTGAGCACACAGGGAGCACTGACCTTCATAAGTCAGTGTGCCAAAAAACATCATCCTGTTCATTGTGCATCAAGAAATGGTCCCCAGGAGCCAGACCATCAGTAGCGAATTCTACTGCCAGGGTTTAGGGCGTCTGAGGGAGGACATACGGTGACATACTGCGGTAGGCGAATCTCAAACCTCTGAACACTTTGCTGCATCACTCATAAACGTAGACTGGTCTACAAAACCAGTTCCTAAAGTTGTTGATAAAGCCTTTGAAATCTAGAGCAATATTGAAAAGTAACATCACTTTAGACAACAAGAAAAAGGTTTGAGGACAGGTTTGTATTGAGTAGCTACACCCTGTGTGTCAAATCAAGCGCGGTTTCTGAGAGCCGGGAAAACACTAAACGAAAGGAACCCAGTGACCAGCGCTGGGAACTCCTGCTCCACAGACACTACTGCGTTATAGTGGAACAAGTGAGGAGGGAACTCCCGCTCGGCCGTATGGCTTTCCTCTGTAATAGGAAGTGGTGATGCAGATGGAGAAGGAAATCCCCATAAACAACTCAACAGGCTCTTGACAAATTCTCAACGCACACACTGCACTATCCTCACACACCTTCTGCTAGAAGGTCTTCCTGTCAAGCTGCAGAACTCCCTCGAAGCAGTTCCTAGAGGCGGGCAGCGTTCCAGGAAACCTTGGTTCCCATGTTTTGGAAGGAAAAGCCAAACATTCCCATTGTCACTTTTTTAATAGTTTATAAGGTGTTTTGTTTTGCAATAGGTCAGGCAGGACCTAGGCATTACGTTCCCAAAACTCTTCTTTGAACTTTTTTTGTGGGGCAGAATAATTGTACAACTTACTCATCTGAATAAAACCCCCAAGTCTTTAGTATACAAGTGTAAATTAATTTAGAGTTTTTTTTATTATTATTTAACAAAGTAAACAAAGGGTATTAGGTTATTAATTCCATGGGTCTGAAGGTCCCATAATGTCTTTTTAATTTGTCCAAGACTTCCAGCTGGTAGCTTCTCTGTGCAACATAAAAATGGTTTGTTTGACTGCTTGACCAAGACAGAGTACAATGGGGAAGTCAAAGGAGCTCAGTGCAGATCTGAGAACGAGGGTGGTAGATTCACCCAAGTCAGGAATGGTTCTAGGAGCCGTTTCTAAACTAGTAGAGATTCCAAGGTCAGTTCAAACTATTGTACATAAGTACCTATATGAGTCGTTGGAGGTAAAATGACTTTTCCAACATCTAGAAGAAGACCCGAACTGTCACCCTCTGCTGAGAGAAAATAGCTTTGTCTGGTCAGGAACAACACAGGAACCAAAGACACAAGCCTGCCATGAACAGGAAGCTGCTCCTCCAATGTCCACACCTTCGAGCTTGATTAAGGCATGGACAAAGAAAAAGTCTCATTTTGAGGAGTGAAGGTGAGGAATGCGTTCAATCCAAAGAAGACTGTAGCAGTTACTAAGCATGCTGGCGGTAGTAGCACACTCTGAGGCTGTTTGGCTGGTGTACTGTGCAAAGTGGATGGAAGGAGGAGAAGGAGAACCTCAGAATTCTTCAACAGAACCTCAAATCATCATCTAACTGGTTAAAATGTGGACAAAATTAAGTGTTCCGACAGGACAATGACCCCAAAGACACATCAAAGCTGGATGTGGAGTGGATCGAGCTGGCTAACTTTAAGCTTTTGGAGCCTGGAGAATTTTGGAGCATGTTCAAAAGTCAAGTCCGTGCCAGGAAACCGACACATTTAATTGAACACTACGGATTTTGCCAAGTTTACCGCTTCACCCATCCAACCAGAATTCTGCCAGACGCTTGCCGATGGCAATCAAAAGTGTTATTTTGTGTTAATTTCAGAAAACTCAAAAAATAAATGACAACTTGAGGAGCAAATTCTTAGGTTTTTTGTTCTTCTATTAAAGATGTGCATTGTACAAGCCCGATCCTCATGTGTAGATTTCTGACTACAACTGTACCAGGATGAGTTTGTGGGTTCCATATAACATCTCGTGTGTAACAAGATACATCTGACCTCATTCTCGTGGTTGGAGATTAGATAGATCGGACTGTTGTTTACTCCGGAAAAGCTTGCTGTTTTGTTCGAAGACAATCCAGTTTCAAATAACAAAATTTCCCGGTTATGGCTTTAATATCGTCCTAACGGCACGGCTTTCATACCGGGAATATTTCCGTATCAGGACGGAGTTGTTATCCGGGATATGGAGTAGTGCACCAACATCTCTGTGCTACGCTTAATACAATAAAGCATGTCCTAGTGATTTAGCTTAGAGCCCTTATTTGGCTTGAAATTCCCATTCGTGTAGTCAAACCATCAAACCCTGGAATGTTAAAAATAAAACCTGTATGTAACGTAGACGAGGGTCTGTGCTTCATAAAGATCTCAAAGCAGGAATGCTGATGGAAGATCAGATTTCGGTGCTTGTTTATGGTGATCGTAGCCAGAAACAAAATCTGATAATCATTTGCGTTGTGGGCGCACGCCCCGCCCGGCCTGTCGTGCTGCGCTCAGGATGAGAGGGACACTCAGATACGCGAGCGGGTCTGAGAGGAAGGTGAAGAGTGAAGGCTGCCGTAACGTCAACAGGTGTGTGTGTTTGTGTGTACGTGTGTTAATGGCAAGTGTGTGGTGTAGCTAAGCATGGGAGCAGGTGCTCGATGCTTATCCAGTTGAACACAGTGATTGGAGAGTGTGTGCATGTATGCAGTGTGTGTGTGTTTTATGGTGCAGAAGTGAGGGTGGCCATAGATATACATATATAAGCCCCAGATCTGAAAAGGTGATGAGTGAAGGGCAGCGTACCAGTGAACAGGTGTGTGTGTGTGTGTGTGATGGGGGGGTAAGAATTCTTCATGCGACCCTTCATTTCGTCCAAGTTCACCAGTTTCGTCAGGTGCACCTTGTATCAGGATTCGCCATGGGCGGCGACCGCAGTTGAAATTCCACAGATTCCGGACCTACAAAAGCAGGATGTGTGTGTAAGAAGGAGGACGAAAGGAGGGGCAGTTTGTGTGAGTGTGTGTATAAGTGTGTGTAAGTGATTTGAGTTTTAGAGTAAGAGAATGAAACAGTGAGACTGGGGGAGTGCGAAAGAGAAACGGGGCAATTTGGCATTTCGGACAGTCTGGCTCGATCCCAGCCATTGTTAGTGCTCCAGACAAACATTTCCACCAGCAGGGGAAAGTCAGAATAGGCAAGCGATATACACACACGCTCTCGTACACACTCCCACACATGCACACAACCTCACACCGCTCCTGTTAGGTCCTGTTTTGGTTTGCGTACCAAGCTGCACCTCATTAATGTTAATGTTCTGCATTCGCTCTAATACGCTATCGTTGCCATAGTAACAGATCAATTACAGCGTCTTGTATGGTGCATGCACAACTTAATCCGAATAGTAAACAGATGTCTTATTTAACAAATTAAAACATATGATCGTAGCAATGGTGATGTTTTTGGGGGGAAATTTATGATTTGGGAAGGAGTCTCCAGTTCAACTGATCATTTTAGAGTTGGATAATTCAGTAAGATTCGCATCATTCTGTTTTTTTTTTTTTTTTTTTACGTCTTGACACTTTTTTGGGTTTGTAGTACAATACCGTACAGTACTTTTCCCTTCCATTGACTTAAAATTTTTAAACGTTAATCATCACCATCATCATCATCATCATCATCATGTCTTCAAAAATTATAGCTCATCATGTTGAGTGCTCTAAAAGAAGACGAAAATCATCCACATTGCGTTTAACCGCGCACAGCTCTTTTGAAAACAGCCATTTTCATCCAAGAATAGTGCGTTAACTGCAGTTAGTGTCTGGAAAAATTTCAGAACGATTGCCTTCCAACACACACTTTGTGCGTGTGCGAGCTCTCCTACGGTGAGCGTAGGCCAATTTTCACTGTATTACTGCACAATCATGCAAACTGTTCATGTGTAAAATCCACAGGCATCATTCTCGAGGCCGTGTGCAACTGGTTTCACTTAGCATATTTTGAAATTAAAGCTGCATTTGGAGCGTAGCTAATTCAACGCTAGCCACCCGTTCAGTGGTGTGTTTAAGTGCTCGGAATGCGAATGGGTCATTTTAATACTTCGGTCCTGACTGCTTGAGCAGGCCGAGGTTGGAAAGCATCATACGTCCTGGAGCCTAGGAAACAAAAGATAACCTGGATATTAGGGACGCTAGAGAACACAAATGAAAATACCTGTCTTTCTACAGGCTTAATGAACAGATAGTAGGACGCGTGTGTCAGGGATCCTGCAGTCTTTTAAGCAGGACTTTGTTTAGGTGATGTTAGGAGATGTTTACTTTTTGCTTAGCTACCTGGTCAGCATGGTGGTTGTTTTCAAAAGGGTGCTGATTTATTTATTATTAAAAAAGTGTTAATTTGCTCAATCTTTTAGGCCACCCAGTATTTTTTACATTTGTTTTATGCAACAATCATTTTATCCCTTTAATGTTCTGCTGAACTTTGTCGTAGAGCAAATCTTGACTATATATGTAAATATACACTCACCTAAAGGATTATTAGGAACACCTGTTCAACTTCTCATTAATGCAATTATCTAATCAACCAATCACATGGCTTCAGTTGCTTCAATGCATTTAGGGGTGTGGTCCTGGTCAAGACAATCTCCTGAACTCCAAACTGAATGTCAGAATGGGAAAGAAAGGTGATTTAAGCAATTTTGGGCGTGGCATGGTTGTTGGTGCCAGACGGGCCGGTCTGAGTATTTCACAATCTGCTCAGTTACTGGGATTTTCACGCACATCCATTTCTAGGGTTTACAAAGAATGGTGTGAAAAGGGAAAAACATCCAGTATG
>QMIH01001463.1:114018-142941 GCA_003987875.1 Clarias batrachus
GCCTTGTTGATGCTAGAGGTCAGAGGAGAATGGACCGACTGATTCAAGCTGATAGAAGAGCAACTTTGACCACTCGTTACACCCGAGCTGTGCAGCAAAGCATTTGTGAAGCCACAACACGCACAACCTTGAGGCGGATGGGCTACAACAGCAGAAGACCCCACCGGGTACCACTCATCTCCACTACAAATAGGGAAAAGAGGCTACAATTTGCACAAGCTCACCAAAATTGGGCAATTGAAGACATTGAGCATTGTTCCTGACCATGTCCATCCCTTTATGACCACCATGTTCTCATCCTCTGATGGCTACTTCCAGCAGGATAATGCACCATGTCACAAAGCTCCAATCATTTCAAATTGGGAGCTTCGTGCCCTGGATGTGCATCCCACAAATCTCCATCAACTGCAAGATGCTCACCTATCAATATGGGCCAACGTTTCTAAAGAATGCTTTCAGCACCTTGTTGAATCAATGCCACGTAGAATTAAGGCGGTTCTGAAGGCGAAAGGGGGTCAAACACCGTATTAGTATGGTGTTCCTAATAATCCTTTAGGTGAGTATATATATGTATACTTATGCAAAAACAACATTTTAAATTTTGCACTCTACCTGATTGAGCCATCTCTACCATTTGGTTGAGGTAGAATGCTCTGCTAAAAGTCTACTAAAGGTTGCTGTGTCTTTAAGTACTATGCCTATTCAATTGCTTAGTAGCACACCATGAGAAGTAAGTCTAAGTTGAGCCTTGATTTGTCACATATACAGTACATTATGCACATTGAAATTGCATAGCTAAGTTGTGCAGGGTCAGTCATGATACAGCATCCCTGGAGCTGTAGTTAGTTAATACCCTGCATCCTGTAGGAAATTAGGTTAAGTGCTCAAGGGCACAGCAATGGCAACCTGGTGGAGCTGGTGCTTGAACCGCTGACCCTCTGATCAGTAACTCAGTGCGTTAACCCTCTAAGCTTCCACTGCTCAGTTCAATTTAGATTGAACTTGTAGCTACCACTAAGGTGGATCTAATGCACAAAAACATTTGTGCTCTTGCACCACCACACTAAAAAAAAGTTAGCATTATGCAGTGTTTGACTTTTTCTGAAGTTCTTTGGAAGTTAGAAACATATTTTTACCATAAAGCAACATCTCAACCATTTGGAAGAGGTCTATAATAAGATCAATCTTTTTGCTCCTGTTAAAAAGAAAACAAAACAAAGATTGTTGTCTATTTTGGCCCAAAGTAATAAAAATGCAAAGAAAATAAATGTACTTCTTCTACACATAGGTGTGTGTGTGTGTGTGTGTGTGTGTGTGTGTGTAGAAGCACTTGAGAAACCCTTGTAAATCAGTGATGGTAGGTGAGGGTAAAAAAAGCTCGCTTTTTTGTGCCAGAAATCATTTATTTGGTTCTCATTCATGGTGAGTGTTTTAGCGAGGCCTGCTGATGCATATCGTCTCCAGTTCACACCTGGGTGCTAAGATCCAGCCAAACACACCTGTGATGATGGACATACTTTATAGACAGAACGAGCAAACAGGAACTCTGGGTGTGCAATGTGCATATGTGTATATGTGTGTGTGTGTGTGTGTGTGTGTGAGAGACCGAGAGAAAGAGAGAAAGGCAGTTTGTTTTTTCCCTCTGAGCTGTAACGGAATCGGTGTTCCACTGACTCACCAGGATTTGCATCAGCATGGCAGGCGAACAACAACGGATGTGTGCGATGGACAGACTTTTTCAAAGAAAAAAAAAGGGGGGAAAAAAACGTGTCTGCCTTTCTACTACAAATGAACAAAATTGCACCTAAGTTAACCGTCAGTAAACGGACGAGCATCTCAGACATGCCAATGCAATAGGACGGAGTGTGTGTGTGTCTGTGTGTGTGTGGAGTCAGCTGTGTCTCACTGAACCCTGACCCTCCTCAGCACTGACACACAAGACTCAAGAGGTCGAAAGTCACGTGAAAATTCCTCAAGTCGGGTTCTGAGTGTTCAGCTGTTATTCAGTTTGTGTTTCGAGCGTTAGGTTAAATCAGGAGGATGTCCAAGTGTAAGATAGGTGCTAGATGTTTATCATCTTAACACACAGCTGTGATGAGCAGATGGATGCCCGTATTAGCCTTACAGGGTTTATAGATCAGCAGGCCACATATGCTGGACTGGACCGTTTGGGAGATGTTACTGTATCTTCTTCTAGGCTTAACATCGCAGGAGAACGATTTTGCATAGGAAGGTCTATAAAAGTGTGATAGAGCAGAGCATGAACCAAAATCTCAGGAGGACATTAATTTATGTCAGAGACTTTTATACCTATTATGTCAAAAATAACCAAAAACTACCATTGGAGATATTCTCATTTTAATTGAATACTTTATCACAAACAAATTAAGTTCTCTTTTCGTTTTTGGATTTTTCACCAATTTTCGTGTCCAATTCCTCCCTGTCACTAGGGGGCTCCACTATTAAGGCTACTACTACCACTCAGTCGGGAGGGCAGAAGACTGTCACGTGTTTCCTCCGAACCACATCTTTTTTGTGTAGGACCGCACCTTTTCGAACTGCTCGTTCACGCACCGTTGTTGGCGGCGTAACGCACTCGGAGGACAGCGCTATCCGCTCCTTCCGCCTGCGTGAGCTCACAGACGCCTCTGATTGACTGTAGAGCTGTGAATAATGCGGAAGCACAAAGTAGCTCTCATCCCTCCCCCCTGAGAGAGCTCGGCCAATCAGCTCTCTCTAGCATCGCCCGGGAATCGAACTCGCAATCTCCCACTCGGAGGCCCTACAAATTGAGTTGCCATATTAATCAACTGATCCTTCAAGAAAAGTATGTACTTAAAGGTCCCATGTTTTACCATTTCTTTAATAAGTTAGGACGGGTCTCAGAGCTCCCTCAAGGGTTTCAACACTCCAGCTGAAATACCCCTCGGACAATTCCCCTGAACCTGACTTTACTTCACTCCTCCTGCAAATGTGCTGTTTCAGTGTTTATGTAAATGAGCTGCTGCTGAACCACGCAGAGCAGAGATGAGCAACAAACCTTGAGAGGGTCTTCTTATATGAGGTCACATTAGCTGTCTGGCTTGTTTAAACCCTGGACCATACACCAATTAAGATTCAATTATTTGTCGCATGTACCTTACAGCACAGTAAAATCCCAGGTAGGTAGCTGGGGTTAGCCAGGATACAGCGCCCCCTGGAGCACATAGGATAAAGTGCCTTGCTCAAGGGCTCAACAGTGGCAACCTAGGCCTTGAACCTCCGACCTTCCGATCAGTAATCCTGAACCTTAACCGACAGAGCCACCACTCCCCCATAATAAAGGCATGCCTTAGCTGGGAATCGAACCTGGGTCAACTCCTTGGAAGACAGCATAGCTGCCCACAAAAAAAACAAGGCATGTTAGCAAAGACGTGCTTCATGTTTGACATTCTTTCATTTCGCACAGAATCCATGAAGCTACTAGGAAAATTTGCAGGTCTGCAAACTTCAAGCCTGAGTTTTCATACGCTTGGTTCTGCCATAAAAGTTCATTTACCATTCAAACTCCAAGTGGTGTCCGGGTACAAGTGTCAGAGTACAGTCAAAATATCTGGCGTCCCTGAGTCACTGTGCAAAGACCAGGTCAAATTAGGAACAGTCAGCACAGGAGCGACTCGGTGGGCTTTCTCCAGAGGAACCCGAGCTTTCTTCAGAACCTGGCGCCACAGCAAATACCCGAGCAGTGCCGTGAAAGGGAGTTCCTTTACACTGGCTTTGCTGTGTCCAGCGCAGGGTGTGTAGTCCTCGCTCACAGAGCACCTCCTGTTGGGAAAGTCAGAAGGAATGGCGTAAACAAATACGGCTCAACACTTTCACACACACACACACACTCATGCTCATGCTCAGTGCTAATGAACATGGCGTTACGCTGAATCCATGATGCCAAGCAGGATGGCAAGCTCAGGGGTAATTAAGTCTCTCACAAACACAGGAACAGTGAGCTAGCCACCAGGTCATTTGTTTACTCAAATCACACACACACACATCACAACGATTTGCTTGTTAGCCTCGGCCAGGCTGTCCTCGCTTTTTCCCCGAGTCAATGGCCATCAAAAGACGGCTTTATTCCAGAGCCTCCCTGGTGCTCAGGACTACTCTAATTGTGTCAAACGCTTCCAGATCAGTCATACACACACACACACACACACACACACACACACACACACATTTGTGTGTATGATATACAGCAGCTGCCACATTGGAGCACCAAGACGCTGCAGAGACGTCATTCCTGCCCGGCAACCGCGTACACTAGTCTAACAACGTCGTCTCGTTTTACTGTGTGTGTGAACACGCAAAGGAGGCAGTCGACCTTAAACCCTGACCAAACACACCCTGACGCCATCGGACAAAATTACAAACATTCACGGGGGGGGGGACCTGCGCGCATTCCAGAGAGTTTACCTGGCTGTTAGTGACCGCGTTATACCATAGTGACACTTGGTTATATGAACAAACAAACACACACACACACACACATACACACAGTATTTCTGTACAGAGGTCTGTATTTCAGTCTGGCCAGCATGAGCATCCCACTAAAAAAAGACGCGTACGCCTAAGTGATCTAGTTTCCGGATAGTAACAGCGACTCCGGTTCATCACGCTAACCTGTTGTTGATTTGGTTTCCCATAACAACATGACCTAATGCATGAACTAACTGTACAGACACTGGCGCTTTGACCGAACTCGCATGAATTAAGCTCGTTCTTGGAAAACGCACGCGCTCTGATTGACGTCCGTTGCCACGGCAACCCCGTTTGTTTGTCCCGCTCGTTCCCCATCCTCGGCATTAAAGTGGGCGTGGTTTCTCTTTTCGAGATCGTACTCAGCAACGGTCCGTCCCAAGGAACGTACACACCGGGCCGTTTAGATAATCCCTAACCCTGACCCCGAACTCAGAAGCGATCCGATTCACTATTTCGAGTGCGCTCTTAGGAATCCGGTGTGTGTAATTACACCTCAGGGTCCCCGTGATCCTGTGATCGGCGCTCGGAGCGCTCGGAGAGCGCTGTGGTCTTCCCTGAGGATGACGTGTTTTTGTTGTTGTTGTTGTTGTCGTCGTTGCCAGAGCAGGGTGCTGAAGGTGGAGGTGAAAATCCCTGTGTGTGTGGATTTAGGCATGGACTTTGGAAATCTCTTCTCACTGAGGAAACACTGCTCGGGCTCTCGTACCTACGGGTACACAGCTCTGTCAAGCTAAGCACTCATGGAAACAAGGCTGGATATGTCTGTGTGTGTGTGTGTGTGTGAGGTGGGACTGCAGGTTTTCTGGCAGCGGTACAGAAGCTGGGTGTGAGAACTGACCGAAGTCACAGCTGTGCTTTTATGTGTATGTGTGTGACTGTGTGTGTGTGTGTGTGTGTTACCATGCAAACTAAAACACATACACTTGCTCCGCTCATGTTCACGACTATCACCGTTGCTTTAGGACTCAGGAATTCAAATCGGTTTAAATTCATTATTCGTTTATTTATTCACGCATTTTTCTTTTTGTTTTTTTCTGGCAGAGAATGGATGGGCGGGGGGGGGGGGGGGGGGGGGGGGAGGGGTCACGGCGGTTTCAGATTCAGACATCTATTCCAGGCCAGAGATTCCAGCTTACTCCTGGAGGATCCCCAGACCGACTGTGAGACATAATCTCTCCAGCGCGTCTCGGGTCTGCCCCAGGGTCTCCGTCTAGCGGGCCGTGCCCGAATCAGCTCTTCTGAGACGCAGCCAGGGGGCGTCCTCGCAGCATACCTGAATCGCGGATCGATTGCTTTTCCTGGATCGGCTACAGTATCACATAGAGAAACCCCGTGGAGGAACTTTATTCTTCCAGACACTACCCATAGCTTATGACTCTAGGTGAGGACAGGGACGTACAGTAGACTGAGCAAGAGAGTAAACTCACGGTTCATTGCGAAAGTATTCATACCCCTTGAACGTTTCTACATTTTGTACTGGACATGTATTTCGTTGAGATTTTATGCGATAAATCGATGCAAAGTGGTGCGTAATTGTGAAGTGAAAGGAATGAAAGTGAAATTATGAAGACGGAATTGTGAAAAGTGTGCCATGCGTTTGTATTCGGCCCCCTTTACTCTGACACCCCTAACTAAGATCCTGTGGAGCCAGAGGACATGAACCAAAAGACTTGCAGCTGTAATTGAAGCGAAAGGTGGTTCTACAAAGTTTTGACCCAGGGGATGGATGGCTCCGTCTCTGTCTCGCCCGGCATATCGGGCAACGGATATATATGCGTAGTTACCAGGCCAGTTATTTACCCAGTGGGGTTGTATCTGAGAGCTTGGGGGTGAAGGACCATTCTCACGGGTCCAACAGTTGCAGGTGGAGTTGGAGCTCGAACTGGGAACCTCCAGGTCAGCGGTCCGACACCTTAACCACTAAGCATTTGACATGCGAGGAGGGGTGAGGGGGGGTTGGGGGCTTGATGGGGGGCTGAATACAAATGCACACCACACGTTTCAGATACGTATTTGTGAATAAAATTTCACAATTTTCTTTTTCCTTCCACTTCACAATGCTGTGCCACTTTGTGTTGGTCTACCACATAAAATCCCAAATTTTACATTTGGGGTTGTAACATGACAAAATGGGGGGTATGAATACTTTTGCGAGTCGCAGAGAGATATGTTGCAAACTGAGCACCTGAGCAACATCTCCAGATCCTAAACACGTCCACCATGAGATTTTAAGGTCTTTCCCTCACCTAAAAGCAACCTCCTGTTCTCTACTGGAAACAGGTGGGTTTCAGCAATGTGCCTGAGATTCTGGGTGAATCTCAGGCACCTTTGCAGGCTTAGGGTTTGAACTAGGTTTCTCCCGTTTCCTCCGGTTTCCTCCCACAACTGCCCGTAGTGTATGATTGTGATTGTGTACCCTGCCTTGTGCCTTATGTTCCTGAGATCCTACACGGTTTAGGAAAGGAATGAATGTTTCCCATGATTCAGTTCTTTTCAAGCTTCATTAGCCTTCCACAGATTTGAGTTAAGTGGAAAATAGTGAAATATGTCGTGTCGTTGCTAAAAAGGTTAAAAATAACTGCTGTGTAAGCACTAAAGTTCATGAAGAATGCCGAAGCCGGGCGTGTCTCTCTCCTTCCCAGACAATATGACCTGCGACTCTGCTCGTTGATCAAACATCTCATATAGAATGAATAAGCATCATATTAACCAGTATATTACATATATTTGATATTTATTCTGTGTTCAATGATGCGCTCGTGACTCGTACAGATGTTATAACACAACAGTTACAGGTCTGTATTAAAGTAGTTCACGATCCTGTAAATGATTCAGACTCATTAGACGTGTGTGTTACAGAACGCTGAGGCTTGGTGTGGATGTGCAGAGATGTTCAGTGGAGCGTCTTCCTCCCCAGGGCTCCGTCGCTCCACTGGTGACCCTCAGACCTGGGCCGGCGTCAGGACCGCCATTAGAGTTCTCTAGAGAGAGAGAGAGAGTATGTCAGAGAGAGAGAGAGAGAGAGAGAGAGAGAGAAGTGAAAAATAATGGGAGACAGACAGACAGGTGATGTTAGAGGGCCAGAGTGATGGAGACAGAGAGGCAGACAGACATTCAGACAGATAAACACAAAGAAAGGACAGAGACAAAGAAAAAAAAAGCAATGAGAGACAACCAGAGAGGCAAACAGGCAGATAGACTGAGACAAAGAGAAAAAACAACGACAGACAGAAAAGGAATGCCAGGGCCAGATAGAGAGATAGACAGACACTCACGCCAGACAAATGTGTTAGACAGACTGACAGACAGACAGACAGACAGACAGACAGACAGGTGGACAGCTAAGAGTAAAAACAAATAATCCAAAACAGAAGGAGAGAAACAGTATGAGTGGGACAAAGAGAAACGGTGGGAAAACAGTGTGAGAATGATGGCAGAAAGGAGGGAGAGCCAGACAGACAGACAGACAGACAGACAGACAGACAGACAGACAGACAGACAAGGATAAATGCAAGAAGAGAGACACATACTCAGAGGCAGAGAGAGAGAAACAAGTATTGAGAGAAAGACAGACAGACAGACAGACAGACAGACAGAGGCAAAGAGACACACGAATGGAAAGGAGGAAATGATTTAATCCCTTAAACCTATTTAACTGCAACCCAGGAATATTAAATTCATCATGTCATAAATCTCTCTGTATTTACTCGCTAACAAACATCACTTTCACTTTTTACTCGCCGGCTCTTCTAAAGGGTTCCCAGCTTTGTTATATTGTCCAGTATGAAGACCAGAATGTGAGCGACTCCAGGTATCCACCTCGTGCCCTTTGACCCCTCCATGTGTCTCAGCGTAGAGCTCGTGGGTGGAGCGCTGCTCGTAAAACCCGGAGTTGACTGGAACGACGAAGCCTTTACTGCCCTCGCCTCTCTCACGGCTCTCATGTGTGTCCAACATCTGCATACACACACACACACACACACACACACGCATACCAATCTTATAGAGATGCACACATTCGCACGCGAAGGCTAAACGATGGTCCGGCGCTCCATCCTCACACAAAGCTCAGCTCGGCACTCAGGGAAACATTCCTCGTATGTAAAAGCTGCGAGCTGTTAGATACACACGTGTGCACAATAAAAAGATGTTTTTAAGGTTATACTACGGGTACACACCGCTTCACACACACACACACACACACACACCCTCAGTGTGTGTGTGTGTGTGTGTGTGTGTGTGTGTGTGAGAGAGAGAGAAAACAGAATATATATTTCACCCTAAACACAGATATAGTGCTGTCCATTAAAGTTTCCTATAATGTTATGTTTAAAAGCTGTTTTATTGTGTTTTGGGTTATGGGTACATATGTGTGTGTGTGTGTGTGTGTGTGTGTGTGTGCGTGTGTGTGCGTGTGTGTGTGCTCTTACTCTGTGATTTGTTACAGCAGAACTGCTACAGATGGTCATGTCTAGTTCTGAGTCGGTTCCTCTGCGGTGCGAGAGCCGGGGGTAAGTGTACCGGCCGGAACGCAGCGGCCTCTTCACACACCTCTGTGCTGCAGGAGCTGTGCATGAACACACACACACACACACACACACACCTTAACTCACAGACAGGCCACGCCTCCTTCACTGAAGTTGATAAACACACAGGCCACGCCTCCTTCATTGTAGCTGATAAACACACAGGCCACGCCTCCTTCACTGTAACTGATAAACACAAAGGCCACGTCTCCTTTATTGTGCCTGACAGACACACAGGCCACGCCTCCTTCATTGTAACTGATAGACACAGGCCACACTTCTGTCATTGTAGCTAATAAACACACAGGCCACGCCTCCTTCACTGAAACTGATGGACACACAGGCCACGCCTCCTTCATTGTAGATTATAAACACACAGGCCACGCCTACTTCATTATAACTGATAAACACAGGCCACACCCCTTTCATTGTAGCTTATAAACACACAGGCCACGCCTCCTTCATTAAAAACTGATGAACACACAGACCAGGGTAAGTTCATTTTAATTGATAGACACACAGGCCACGCCTCCTTCATTGTAGCTGATAGACAGTCAGCATTTAAAAAGCTTTTATCATTGTAACCATGTTCTAAATATTAATTATTGATTATCATATCTAATGACACCGCCTGGCCAAAAAAAGTCATCATTTCAGATGGATTTAATTATTGCTCTGCATCAAGCAAAGAAAACAACTAAGGATTTTTAATTACTGGAACTGGCTTAAGAATCCTTTTCAAAATCTGGAAGGATAGTGCTGAACCTTCAACTCTGTGGTAGAAATGTGTGCCTGGTGCTTTTTGTTGACCAGGCAGTGTATACAGTATGTTTCTGAATATTTCAATATTTAATATGTTTAAAATGCATTCCTGTTCCCGATACAGTGATTAACAGTGAGAAAGTTCACTCACCTGTGCACTGTGAGCTGTGAAGCATTCGATCTGAGCTCACTTTAAAAACAGGCGACGAGCTGACAGACACCTGAGCGCCTCTGGCGCCTCCTGGTGGACCAAGGAGCTCAGGATGGACGTTGTGTCTTTTCCAGAGGTACGTCTGTCCCCTCAGACTGCCCCAGTCCACGTCCTCCACTCCTGTCTGCACAGATCCGGTAATAACACAGATTACAAAATGTCCATCACGAGCACTGTATGAGAATAAATCACTCCAGATCATGCTGTTATAGGGAAATAATCGACAGCAGGGTGAGACCAGCGATGCTCTACGGCTTAGAGACAGCGGCACTGAAGAAAAGACTGGAGGCGGAGCTGGAGGTAGCAGAGATGAAGATGTTAAGAGGTTCTCTTTGGGAGCAGCCAGGGTGGATAGGATCCAGATTGAGTCCATCAGAGAGACAGCCCACGTTAGATGTTTTGGAGACATTGAGGTGGTTTGGACGTGTTCTCATGTAGGAGAGAGTGTGAGCATATCGGTAGAAGGATGCTGAGGTCAGAACTGCCAGGCAGGACTTCCAGAGGAAGTCCAACGAGGAGACTTATGGATGCAGTGAGAGAAGACATGAAGTTAGTTGGGGAGAGAAGAGGATGAAGAGGATAGAGTTGGATTTAGATGGAGGCAGATGATTAGCTGTGGCGAACAGCCGAAAGACAAAGAAGAAGAGGGTGATGTGATCAAGCAGAGTCACGATTATCACCCTGAATGTCATTATTGATCTAGACAGAGGCTAAATGTATGCCTGTCTATTTACCTTGCTGTCTAGTTTGTAAAGCGATGCTGCCTGGTCCTGGCTCGCTCTCCTGACCCTCTTCTCTCGGACGCTGTGATAAACAACGGGTCTGTTCTTCATCAGGATCGCACTCGTTTCTCTCAGTACGTCAGGCTCAGACGCGTCCACTGCTGCTGATGTCCCTCCTGTACCCACCTCCAGCTGACCAGGAGTGACTGGCTCCACCTTCTGGCTGGGGCATACGGTCAAGGGTGAACATGTGAGCTGGAACCGCACCGTCTTCGTCGTTCCTTTACGGATCTGATTGAGAGGAACCACACGTGTCACTCGGGATGCCGACGCGACAATGACTCCTCCGAGAGACGCCATTCACTCACCGCTTTAGGCGTGTCCTCTGTCTGAGCAGCCGGGAGACAGAGCAGCTCGTTCACGGAGCAGCGCGGAGCTTTCGAGCTTATGATAAAAGAACAGAAGAATGTAACGTTCAACGTACGGTAACACTGATGTCATCTGATCGTTATAGTGCCGCATGGTTCCTTGCTAACCTCTTATGGCGCTGAGGGATGTAATGAGGATTCGAGACCCAGAGTACTAAAGATTCTGGTCCCCATGGCATGTCAATCAGAGGGCTGATGTGAAAGGCGTTAAGCTTTCAAAAGAACACACACAATTATGTCAAAATATCTTACCTCAGTACAGTTTGACCTTTGACCTATACTTACGCCCTTATTTCTGTTACCACTTTCTCCGGTGAGGGATTTAGCAGCTGCTGAGGTGATCTGTGGGAAAGGTGGATCTGAACTGCAGGAGAGAAAAAAAACAGCAACATATATAATAATAATAATAATAATAATAATAATAATAATAATATATACACCACTAGTTGTAACGATCACATTAGTAACACACTGTCCTCAATCAATAATCAATAAGATTTCAGTATTAATTCCTCACTATGTTCTTTTATTGTGCTAATACAAATAATATCAAATATTAGTGAATCTCTCACATTTTAAACCTCGGCGTGGTCTCTTTCCACGGACGGACGCACCGGGAGGGGATTGCGCTCAGGTCTGTTCTGTATGAACTTGCCGTCCTCGTTCCTGCCCACTCAGAAACATCCACTACTGTCAGAGACGGTAAGCTTTCTGTAGACAAAAGAACATTTCTGAAAATACAAGTGTCTCAAAGGTCTAAATGAGACCTCAACAGTTCAGAGACATTCCTTGAGCAGCGACAGCATATAAGGCTTATGGTAAGAACTGAGCATCGCGATAAGATTTTGAGCTTAGCAGTGACAACACATTAATGTGAAGCTCAAAATAAGCATGTTTTTTTTTTTTTTTTTTCGGCAAACAAGGAATGGCCATGAGATGCTACTGGAAATCCATATGCAGCTGATCCACGTGTGTATAATGAGGCCTTCCCAAAGTTAATGTGATCATCTGTGGCTCACCAGAATCTTTAACATTGCTTTGATCAACACACATGATGCACTTTCATTAAGAATAAGACTTTATTTAAATGTCATGGCTTTGTTTTATTAGTTCTGATTATTGCTTAATTGTCAATAGCTATTAATAAATACTTTTTAAAATTAATTTACAAAATGAAAATCTCTTGCAGTATCTTTGTGGGCCACCAGGGGGCCATTGACTGCGCTTTGCTGCTACGAAGCGTTTAGCTGTACGATAAACATATTGTACGGTGATTTAGTGGTTAGCAATGTCGGCATGCACCTTCAAGTCCCACTATCTACATGTGGGTGTCCTGCGGGTACATCGGTTTCGTCCCACTGTCTAAAGATGTGCATGTTAGGCTAGCTGCCATTCCCGAATCGCCCGTAGTACTACTGTACCATAATCATAATATATATGAAAAATACATATTTTTTTGTTAATATTCATAATACTTTACTTTTTTTTAATTATTATTATTTTGACATATACACATTTTTATTTTAAAATCACACAGGTAAATCTCTTTAACTGAGAAGCAAATTCCGATAAATAAAAAAACACACACAAATGAAAATCCCCTCTCTCCAAGATAAACAGCATCCTCTGCGTACCCCTCCCTCATGACTTGCCCTTTAATTAATGCAAAACTCAGCAGGGTTTATTTATTTATTTAGCTTGAGTTGTAGGCGGAGTTTATTTCCGGCCCTGAAAAATATGAACATAAGCTTGAAATGAAAAGCAGTGTGCTAGATTGTATGTCAGTAATAAAAATCAGGGTTTTCTACATTAGTTTTGGAACTGCAGCAGTATTATAATCTAAAAGAAAGATAAAAAATAACTGGCTGTGTCTTTTATTTCATCAGAGTTTAGACTAGACTAGAAGAAGTTTTGAGTGAGTGAGTGAGTGAGTTTCACTTTACCTTCAGCGTTAGTGCTGTGTTTAGTCGTCGCTCTGATTGCACGGCGGTAAACGCCTTCAGAGATGCGTCGCTCAGCCTCCCAGCAGCACGGATGTGGACACAGAGCCCATAAACAGTGAACCTCATCCAGGTGCTCTTCACCTCCGAGACTCCTCATGCTGACAAGACTTTAGCACAGACACAAGCTTGGACATGACCTTCACCTTCACTGAAATGCATAATACATACCTTTTTTGTGCAATATAAAAGAGGTATGTATTTACCTCTTTAGTTTGGTGGAAGCTTCAAAAAACTCAATGTAACCACAAAGAGATAAAACAATATCAACAATTAAGAGGAAATGTAAGAATAAGAGGAGTAAAACACTGGAATGTGCTGTATCACACCATTGCATCTTTTATTCTTTCCCTATATCCTCAGGTTACTGAGTGCTTTATTCGTTATTTACACGCATAATACATATAAGTCATAACTAATATACAAAATGTATTCTATTCCACTTTTAAAAAAATACAAATTATTACATTAATTCTAATGCCATAATTAATGCTTACATAAAAACAGAAATCGGTACAGTTTACAGTTTATCAAAGCAATGACATCATTAAAGTGCCCACTGATTAAAAATCAATAAACGAAAATAAATGCATTGGAGCTGTTCTTACCGTAACACCGGACGAGCACCGCAGAACAGGAACAAGATAATTCATTTATACTCCTTAAGAGAACTAGTTGTTTGGATCCAGGGAAACTTTGGTTGCTTAGCAACGTCAAGCTTGTAATTGTAATCCTGATGCACACAAACTCACGAGCTGAATAACTGACATGTAACAGCAAAAAGAGCTGAATAAAGAAAATACCATTCATTTAAATCACAGTTTGAAGTCTGTGCACCAGTTTTTGCCGAAGTGTGTGTGTGTGTGTGTGTGTGTGTGTGTGTGTGTGTGTGGTCATGGCTTTATGTTAATCACACAACAATGCCGGAGAAGGCTGACATTTTTAAGTGTGTTGATACTGCATTTATCAATAAATAAATTTTCGATCTCCAGCAATCCTCAAATAGACTGCAAGTGGCCTTGGTCAGGATTAACTTTCCATGGTTTCTGGGTCCAGACTGGAGCCCGGGACTTTGCGAAGCCCTGGTTTACTGTTTACGTATGAAAAACCACTGTGGTGTACCAGGAAAAGATACAAGACAAAGATCATTCAAAGGAACATTTTAAACAAAAGGGAACTACTGCCTGTCCTCGGTATTTCAGACAGAGGGTTACCAAACTGTGAAGTTAAACCTGAACTCTGGCCTGACCAACACTGACCTGTCAAACTTAGACCTTTAGGTTTCTGAAAGGTGAAAACAACTAGTTCAGATCAGGTCTTAGGGAAGTTAACCCTGAGTAAAGCACGGGTAGGAGGAGATGACAAACCCTCATCACTGGAACACAGTGAACATGAGACGCCACGGCAACAGGAGGAAAGAAAAAAAGACCCGTACTGCTCCCTAGTGGTCTTAGAAATGTTGATGAATCAGCACAATCAGAATGTGAGCAAATGTGAAGAAAACAGAGATATATTATATGATATTACTGTGTACTCTTAATGCAGGAGCGGCTAAACAGACGAAAAACTTTATCAAGATGTAATTTCCAAAAATACTGTGGAGGTTTTTTTTTTTTAGCTCCTCCTACCTTATCTTATTACCTAATTAAGCAGCATCCTGTTGCTACAATCAACATATAAAAATATACGTTGTTAGTGCTTTTATAAAGCAAAAAAAAAAACATTTTCAGTCATCACAACACTGTTGGTATTTGATGGTGTGTGCAAGAGGAGCACCTATGTGCCTTATACATACAGTACAGGCCAAAAGTTTGGACAGACCTCCTCATTCAAAGAGTTTGAATTTGTATTATGGCAAGAAAAAAGCAGCTAAGTGAAGAAAAACGAGCGGCCGTCATTACTTTAAGAAATGAAGGTCAGTCAGTACTATAATATATAGTACAATTGGATTTAGATATACTGTATAGTACATGTACTACACTATGGTACATGGTTCTACCATGGTATATACTTTGCTATAACCGTACATGTTTTCCATGGTTCTAGGACAATATACCAAGATACTGTCAAAATATCTTATGTTTATCTGCCATAATAGTAATATTGTATGGTTGTAAGATTTATTAAATGCCATAGTGTGTGTTCAAACACTTAGCAATGTCCTGTCTTGGTACATTCAAAGATACTGGTGCATATTATTGTACACAGAATGGTACATATTATTGGATACATGGCTGGACCATACACCACTGCTATACCATACAAGTACTATGTTCTAACTTCTGTACAAACATACCATATTAGATACCTGTTGAACTTTAAAAACCACTATGGTACCCAGTACGTACCCTGATATTCACCAAAGTATTGTGGTACACAGGGCAGGGGTACAGTAGCTGATCAGGTGGTCCCCGGTTCAAGCCCTGATACTGTCTGGCTGCCACTGATGGAACTTTGAGCAAGGTCATTCACACTCAAGCACTTAGATACAATCTGGTGTCGAGCTGGCAACCCAACCCCTTGAGTAACTGCTACAGAAACTATGGACGTATCTCCAGGGTGGGGAGTATTCGTCGCACAATGTGTCGGATGGCATGTGGATGGACCCTTTCTCCCTTATCCCTACACGCCATTGTATCACCACAGGTATTATTACCATAATACCTGGATTGGTACTTTATAAAGTGCTATAGGTCATGTCTGAAGTACTGAGTAATAAGAGTAATACCAGTAATACTATGGTATATTATGGTATGTCTGCACCATAGTTAACGGTAATACTATGATATATATTGTGGTGAGTATGTACCATAGTTTACGGTAATACTGAGGCATATTGTGGTATATCCTATAGTTTACCATAGAACATGAAATACCAATGTAAAAAATGTTTTATGTGTAGCCAATCGTAAGCAGAGACCATATTGAGCCCAAAAGAGAGTATAAAACGAATACTTTATTCCTGTGAAAGTATTAATAATCATACATTTCGACCATTTTATGCGCTGTACTGTAGCGCGCGCGTGACCGACTCATTGTCTTGTTGTTTATGTCTACAGTAAAACCAGGCATATAGGCGCACACGGATCTCGGCATCAGGTGGAAGGTCAGCTGATCAGCGCAAACCGGAAGCTGGAGCGAAGTTTAGGGCTCGGATGTTTCTTTATCCAGTGTGGATCCCGGCCGCGTTATTAAACCGGTTCAATTCAGTGTGTGTCTGATTAAATGTGCATTTCAGTGTTATTCCGAGGTCACTTGCAGCTCTGAGAGATAAACATGTTCGCTGCTGATGATGAAGACGGAGACTTTATGTCTCCTACAGGAGGGTGAGTGAGACTACCACATAAAGTATATATAAACGAAACAAAACAAAGCTAACTAATCTATATAATTCTAGGCCTGTTTTAGTTTCTCATTTATTTTTAACTTGGCATAATCTATGTTTTGCTAGTCAGTTCATAACGCTTGACTAGCTGTGCACGAGAGAGTCAGCAGGGAAGAAGTGATTGAAATAAAAGCGACTTCCTGTTCTTTATTTCCGGTTTATGTCAGGTTTTATTTAAAAACCTTGTACCGTACATTTATTTGTGTTCTGGTTTTCTCGAGCTCTTTCCTCCCTCTGCTTTCATTTCTGTGCCAAGTCGGTGTCTTTATGCAGCACGTGACCAGTCACGTGACCTCAGGATTTCCACCATCACTTGTGAAATGCCTTTGAGGTTTTTTTTTTTAGTTTTTTTCCTTTCCCTTTCCCTCTAATCCTGTTTACAGGCTGTGTCCTAATTCCTATTTAGCATCCTTCATCCCTAGATTAGTAATCTTCCTACAGAAGTCCAGGATGGGAGATATCAGTTTGTTTTCTTCCTTTGTTGAATCCTGGATTCCGATTGGTCAGGGTGTGTTGATTGTGATTCTGAATTTGTCATTTCTGTAGTACCCCCACACCCCCCAGGGAACCCCAGGGAACACACTATGGGCAATTTGGAAACGTCCATCAGTATAACCTACTGTGCATGCTATCCAAAAAGACTGTGGGAGGACACCGGAGAACCCCTGAGAAAAAGCGCAGGGGGGGTTTCGAACATTATTGATCATTAACGTTTATGCTTTGCGGTGTTTCTGTAAAGCACCACGCTGCATATTTTGTCTCGGTGACTCAGAGAGAGGAAAATAAAAGTACCTGATGAACGATCATCTGTTTGTCACCGCTATAGTGTGAGCAAGAAAGAGGAACTCCGTTGTTGTGAAACTTGAAACTCTGAAACAGTTCACTTTTATGAAATTTCTTCTGGCTGTGATTGTTTGATCCGAGTGTCACGGATGTCTCTCTCTCTCTCTCTCTCTCTCTCTCTCTCTCTCTCTTTTTCTTTTTCTTTTTCTCATCACAGGGCCAAATTAGCTTCCCTGTTCGGATTGGACCAGACGGGCAGCCAGGCCAACGAGTCGTTCCAGTACACGGCCCCCAAACAGCCTCGTAAGAGCTCAGGTTGGTGCTCAGGTGGAGGCCCTGAGGAACGCTGGTGGTCTTAATATAATATAATATTTTAATAACAACCAGATATCATTAGGGCATAATTTTCCAGGCATGTAACCACAACGGCTGGAAAAAAGGCTATAAATGGAGGTGGGAGGGCACGGACCAAAAAAAGTGTATCTGTTGTATGTGCTACAGCAGTGCAAAGTCCAGTTCACAGGTATTGTAATAGTGATGTGTGATTATGTAAGAATTGGGTCGGGGCAGGGGCAGAGAAGGGGGTAACTTCTCGTTCAGCAGCCTCAGAGCCGAAGGAAAATGGCTGTGGTTGGTTCTGAAGCGTATGTACCTGTACCTTCTGCTTGAGGGCAGTCGCATATGTCAGCCCACTCTCTATAGCACAACAGTAAAAAGATGCTTCACCAAAAATTGCTGGGAAAGGTTGGCTCTTCTCAGTTCCTTCAGGTAGAAGAAGCGGTGCTGGGCCTTTCCTATGGCAGATGTGAAATTATTACCCCACGTTAAGAATATCTATCTCTTTGAAGAGCGAGTGTGTGTCAATGCAGCACGTCTGTCACATCCTGATGGGAATATCACTGAACTCAAAACAGTGTTGTATTCACGTCTGACATCAAGTCACTTTAATTCTTTAAATTAATATGATGCTAATTGTAGAACTAAGAAATAAGAGTAGAACCTTTCGCTTTTCTCTGTGGCATTTGTCACTTTGTCGCATACGCTACCTGTCAAAAGTTTGGACGCCCCTTCTAATTTCATCGTCGTTTCTGATTTTTATTTTTTTCCTACACTGTAGAAATAAATAAATTAGTGCTGACATCAATAAAAAATATGCAATGATCTCCTTTGTACAGTTCATATTGAGATATATCTGCTACTTATACCTGTTATGGCTCTACTCTGAGGTTCTGGTTGTTAACTGGTTGGTACTGTACACACTAGATGAACCTCTCCTCTGCAGCAGAACTAAGTTTTGGTCTTGCTTTTCTGAGAAGGTCTTCATGAGAGACAATTTCATGATGGAGCTTGATGGATTTTGCAAACGCACTTGTGACAAAACCGTACTGTACAAGAACTGTTCCAGAAAGGCTCACCTTCATGTCTTAAAATAATACAGAATTGCACATAGTTCTGAATCCAGTATTGCTCTGGTTCTAATGCAGAAAATAAATTGAAAAAAATGTGTCCAAACTTTTGACTGATACTGTGCGCGATTCAGGAAACATAGCCTCCCTCATCAAAGTGACCAAATGACAACAAGGAACCAGTGAGGCAGTGAGGAAGGTCAAGTGTTTAGCTGATAAACAACATAGAAGGGGGTGGCCTTTTTGTTTTTCCTCATAATGTGTTTTTGCTGCTGCTTCAGTAAACTCGCACTGAGTGATCATGTGATGAGGGAAGTCTCAGAGTTAAAGATCCAGTGGTTAGTTTCACTGTGTTTGTGGCTCTGTTTGCTGAATCACTGAGTCATTTGGTTCTCCAACAAGAATCAACTCTTATTAATCCTAAATGGTTCAGTGTCATTATTCCATAACACCATGTCTGATGTCTGATTTAAAGAGTCGACTCGTCACTGGTACAGTAAACGACGCTCACAGTGCTGAACGTGTCCTGATGTCTGATGTCATTTTAATAACATTTTAGATCTGTCGTGAAATGTTTTCCAGGTCCACCTGCTCAGAAAGCCGCGGCTCCTCCCGGGTCGCCTGCTGTGCTCTTCGCCACCGCCGTTCACGCTTACAGATAGTGAGTGTTGTAGTTTTATCATCATCATCATCATCATCATCATCTGTATTTAAGTTAATGAAGAAGAAGTCCAGAGGAACTTTTGATAATTACAGAGTTTTTTGTTTCGAAATATATTTTTATATTTAAAACTTTTAATGTTTATGCAAATGAGCTACTGCTGAGCCACGCCCCTCCAGAGGAGAGCAGAACAGAGCAACAAGCCTGGGGGAGGGGCTCTTTTTATATGAGGTCACATTAGGGGAGAAATCTAATCAGCATGTTTAAACACCGGCCAATACAAACATGTACAGTAAAAAGAACAAAAAGCAAATGTTTTTATTTTTTGGGGGGGCTCCTTTTGTAGACGCACACTGAAATGTCTGAAAACTATTAAAAATTTAACCTTTTAAACATATAACATGGTTTGTTTTCTCAGAATTCTTACATATTCTTTTTTTGTTATTTAATTTAATTCATAAATAAAATTAGAAAAACAAGAGTGTGTAAGACTGTCTGAAAATCCTGGTGTGTGTGTTTTGCAGTGTTAATGGACAGTATATGAAGCAAGGCAAGCTGGGAGCTGCGGTGTTGGGAAACCACACTGATAAAGAGGTGGGTGTAGAAATCGCTTTACACTTTTATTTAGTCCATAACAAGCGTTTAAGTCTCAACAATTTTGGAATTATTAAACAGATTAATAATCCGATTAAAATGCATGTCTTTGGACGCGTCTGTATGTTAGTTGAACAACATCATTAATAATTATATAAGAAGACGCCACTCTTCTTTGGATCAGGCAGAAGTGATTGTGTGGACTAGTGATCCTCAGGAGTATGTTGTTTGGAGATAAATGCTACTGGTCGGGCCTCCCAAAGTGAGGTGGGGTGTCTGGGGTGAAAGTCCAGACAAACATAATCCATAAAATGTATAAATGTGACTGAATATGCATTGTCCTGTCTGTAACAGGAACACCGGGACCTGATAGATGGAGGACTTTATTAATCCCATACATACATTAATAATGTGTAAAAGTGAAATTTTTACTATATAGAAATTTTTATGTCTACCTTGGCTTCTCCTGATACCACCCTAACCCTGAATTGGACTAAGTGGTATAGATAAATAGCTTTATGGATGAATTGATAAGACACCAGATCTTTTTAGCAGAACACAATCCCAACAAATTAGTTAGATAATCGAATAGTTTCAACAAACAGAAAAAAAAACAATACATTTGACAAAAATGCAGCATCTTTCTGCCACTCTGTGCTGGTAACTGCTCGCACACTGTGACAGCTATGGGGAAATATGATGCAAAACAAACATTGTCGCTACTTCTAAATGTTAAATCTGTTAAATTAACATTTCTTATTTTATTACATATACTACACTACTTACTGCACAAAAAATGTACACACTTTCAATCTAATCAATCTAATGAAATTGAAAAATAAGGATTCTGTCCAAATACATTCGGTCAGATTCAACCATGTAAATCGTCACTGGTTTTCAGTCAGAATAAGATTGTAATTAACTTTTCTCTCTCTGTTCCTTTTCCAGTACAAGCTCCTGCTGTATGCCAGCCAACAGAAACCAGTGACAGCAGCCAGGATCCACTCGGGCTTCTCCTTCACTGTGGGTTTTCTCTGTGATACACAGTAGTCATCAACCTTTCCACAGAGTCCTCGTCTTCTCATCCGGTCTTGTGCTTTCTGTCTCTGTTCCCTGTCTCAGGTCCAGCCCAGCAATTACTGCACGTTTTATGATGACCAGAGGCAGAACTGGTCTCTCATGTTCGAGTCGGAGAAAGTAGCCAGAGATTTCTGCAAAGAGGTACGTTAGTATGAGATCCAGTTTAGCGAGCAGTCCGATTGTAGCAGAACATATTATTATGGAATGGCAAACTGACAAAACCTATGGAGATGGGTCTAAGCTCCGCCTCCTAATGTTTATCAATCCTCCTGGTAGGCTAGAAGTAAAGCAGGTGATGGTGACACAGTGCACATTTAAATCGAACATCCTGCATGTGTTATTTTTTTCAGGTGTGTCTGGCTAAAGCGAACTGCACTTCCTCTCTGGAGGTGGCGGTGACTCAGGACCTGGTTCCCGGGGAGGGTCAGGGTGTAGAGAACGGAGACTCTCTGGAGGTAGCCTACACCGGATGGTTGCTGCAGAACTGCACCATCGGCCAGGTGGGAGCGCTGTTATGTCCTGATCACTGCTAACGTCTTGCTGATGTGATGTGACTAGCTTTCTTTTTTTTTTCTTTTGTTATTAGCAGAATAAGCTAGTGTTTCATGTCAGTTATAGCAAAGAAATATTTAATACAAAGTATAAAATAAAATAAAATAAAAATTTACCTGGACTTGAGCTTTGAAAAGAACTGTGAAGAAGAACCATCAGCTCAGTTTTGATCATGTGATGCTCGGCAGACACAGCGCATGTATACTACAGTACTCGTATATCAAGACCTTGCTCGTTTAACAAGTTAAAATTGATACAAAGATTTTGCTCGTCTTGCGAAACACTTGCAGACTGAGTTACTCGCAATCCAAGGTTCCACTGGAACATTATAAGTCAAAGTCAAATTTATTTTTAAAGCGCATTTAACACAACATAGTTTGACCAAAGTGCTGTACAATCGTGAAATATCTGCAGAATATATAAAACCAGACAATAATAAGAAAATAAACTTAAAAAGATCCAAATGAAACAGGATACAACAATAAAAGTCCAACCTCGTTGTATAAAATAAGCAAATAAAACAGTAAAACAACAAAAATTTTGTTTATGAATTTTTTTGGTGGTCTGCGGGAGTACTGATTGCTGTTATTTATCGAAGACTTTGAGCACAGTATACAGAAATTAGTTTTTTGTCCTGAAGAAGTGAATGGATGGAGAAGTTCGCTCATGTGTTAGCCCTCACTTCTGCCTATACTGCTGACACATGGGTTAAAACATCCTCTCTATAGTTCTGATCTCACTTCAGTAGACTTTCACCTGTTCGGTCCCCGGAAAGCAGAACGACGAGTGTAATGAAGAAGTGGAGACAGCTGTGCATTCGTGGCTCGCAGCTCGGACTAAAATATCTTTTTAATGAAGGAATATGAACGCTTGTGGACAGTGTATTGAAAAGTGAGGAGAAAAATCATGTATTTGTCTTCTCTAAAAAAAAAAAAAACAACAACTTTTGAAACAAATTCTACGTACGTCAAAAACCATAATTTTTTACTTTTTGACCCTCAAAAAAAAAAGTCAAGTTCAATGAATATACATTAAGTTAATAAGCAAATTAGGAAGCACCCATCCACCGTATCCTCCTTTCAACCACAATTAATGAGTCTTGATGCGTGTAGTAATTCTAACTCGCAGGTACTACTGCTACCATGATAACACTGATTTATTTCTTTGCTAACATTATCAAAGTGAGCTAGCAAGGTTAGCTCACAGATGCTGTTCATACTGATATAAATATAAAACATGATTAGCCGACTCATTAGAGTAGGTGCTTGGTACAGTAGAATGTTGTTACCATAACAACTAGGGATGGGAGTCACCAGGGATGAACCGGTACGATATCTTCACGATACCCAGGTGCCGATTCGATTTGTATTGTTAGTGCCGTGATTTTGTAAAAATGCCGATTGCACATATTTTAAAACATTGAGTCATCAGAATCAGTTTTGCTCAGTCCGTGCAAATCATTTTGTGCAAAGCAAAGTGACGTCCAAGCCATTTAGTTTGTTGTTTGTCCCAGTGTGTCCAAAGTCCAGTCCTTGCCTGTTTTGTGACATCACACATGAGCGATAATGGTTCTGTTTTTTTTTTCTTCTTCTGATTTTACATTGTGTGTGTCTTTAGATGTTTGACTCTAATCTAAATAAGGACAAGCTTCTGAGGATGAAGCTCGGTTCTGGAAAAGTCATTAAGGTGAGCATGATGTTGAGCTCTCCAGTGTTTGTGTAATTAAGGTGGTGAAAGTATTTTAAAAAAAAAATTTTTTTTAATAGTTTTCTCTTTCTCTCTGTCTGGATGTGCGTGTCAGGGCTGGGAGGACGGCATGCTGAACATGCGTAAAGGAGGACGCCGTCTCCTTGTGATCCCTCCGGCTCTGGCGTACGGTTCGCAGGGCGTCCCGGGCCGAGTCCCTCCAGACAGCACTTTGGTGTTCGAGGCGGAGATTCGTCGGGTGAGAAAAGAGAACAAACTCTTATTGGATGCATTGTTTTGTTGTTGTTTTTTTATTTTTTTAATTTTGGTAATGTTACATGCGTGTATGGGATTGTGCAGGTGAAGTTTGCTAAAGATGCCGGCTCTGAGAGGACCTCTGTGAGCTCCAGGGACACCGCGGTCCCCTCTCCTGCCCCCAGCGTGGAGAGTCTGGGGCCAGATCTCACAACAGCAGCCAGTAGAGCAGGGTACGAGCAGCTCAGGGGTTAGGGTCCTAATTTTATTTTCTTCAGGTATATCCTTCTTCTGATTTTGATGTTTTTTTCCCCCCAGTGAACCGCCACTAAGAGCTAAATCCAACTCGCTGAGTGAGCAACTAGCAGTGAGTGGCCTTATCTTCTTATTTTTTCCCAGAGACTGATGGCTAAATCAGGATAAAAAAAAGCTTGAAATGGAGCAAAATGGTTTATCAGAATCAATTACAAAATAAAATAATCACCATGGGCTTTTGAGCGACTTCACAATTTGACTTTCTGAATGTTTTTAAAATCAGAATATTTACCTGGAAATCTTTAAATCATTTCTTTAAATCAGTTAATTCCCAGCTTGTATCTCTGAACCGATTCAGTCTTCACAAGTTTCAAATCCTTTTATCATTCTGAACATCTGAACCCTTTTACAGACTGAATCGATTCCTAATTTGAATCTTTGAACACTTCTACCACTTGAGTATGCGAATTATTTCACAATCTGAATCTTTGAATAATAAAATCTCTTCTAACTGAAATCTTCACACCATTGAACGATCTGAATTAAACTGACCCATCCGAACCCCTTCAATGAATTTACATTACGATTCTTTGAAACTTTTAAAACTATGAGTGACTCTTATAATTTACAATATGAATCTTTTCATTTGATTTTCAAGTTATTGAAATGAATGTAATTCTTTTTCCCTCAGTTTGAGTCTGGATATATTTCAGACTCATAAATTCGTACATTCTGTCCGCGTGCTTTAGTGCCATGATTATTTTCAAACCCGCTCTTTACAGAGTGATGCATTTTAAACAGACGATTTATTAGACGTGTTTTATTACTATGTCAGGCAATGATAGGGTTTTCTTTGTGTGTGTGTGTGTGTGTGTGTTTTTCCTCAGAATCCGGATGCCACCAAAGCCAAGCTCATCTCTCGCATGGCCAAGATGGGTCAGCCCATGCTGCCCTTCCTCGCAGGTCCAGCATCCTCACCCTCACAAGCCGAGTCCAGCGATTCTGAACTAGAGGTATAAACGAATGTTCCTACTATTCGATTGTTTCCCTGATGTTTAAGTGATAACACTGTTGCCCTTTTTACATCAAAGTGAACCAAGTGCTGGTTCCAGTTTAGAGCCGGTTCAATGGCGAATCTCCTAAGAAACCTTTATTTTATTTTATTTTTTATGAGCTACAGATTCATGTCATTGCATTACTGTATACGTCCATGTACGTCTCGACTTTCCCAGTAATGTTAGCGGTTATCCTAGCAGCAATTTTATACATTTTTGCAAATATTTGGCTTTTCGTGCGTTTCTCTCCGCTTTATCATCACTAGAAAGCATTTGAGCCGCCCATTTCATACTGAGGCCAATTTTTTTAAAGATGGGATTCTAGCCCAATAAAGTGTTAGTGCCGCCATGGAACGTTTTTTTTTTTTTTTCTTTCCTGTCTTGACCTTGGCAGTCAAAGACCTGCTTCGAAATTGGGCACCGGACCCGAACTAGCTCTGGAAGCTCCTTGGTGGAAAAGCGGTACGAGTCCCATGAGCTGTGATCTAAACCCTAATGCCGCTCTTGTGTGTACGTGTAGGACCCGAGTGCGTCCCGGTTGAAGGAGCGTCCTCCTGTACCGTCTCCTCAGCCAGTGCACCTCACACCTGGTCCTTCAGCCTCACTCCAGGGTGAGCACACACCCCTCACACACACACACACACACACACACACACACACACACACACACACACACACACCCCTTTTTCTCAACGATCAATTCGGTAGTGCAGCTCTGGCTACAGTAAACCTTGTGACATCATCTCCTCTCACTTCTACAGCAACAGCTTTGATGCCTGTCTCCATGGCAACGCCCAGTCCCCAGCCCATGATGTCCGTGGCAAGTCATGGCTTCCAGGTGAGCAGTGTATTTATTAATTTTTTTACAATTATATACAACCTCCAGGTGTGTGTGTTTACTGTGTATACCTTCAGTGCTGTGTTTGTAAAGCAAGATAATCAACAATGATGGTTTGATGTATTGTTGAAAAACTTTATAGCGTTACCTCTGATTTTTACTCTGATGAGTCCTGACACTGGAGACTCCTTCCATCATTGTACTGTGCTTACGAATTCATGTGTATTTGTCGTTTTTTTTTTTTTTTTCTCTCTTTCTCTCCTCCCAAGCCGTACGCTTACTCTCAGTCCACTACGGCTTCCTCTCACTTACAACCGGTGGGACAGATTTACCCCTCACAGACCGTGCCTTACCAAGGTAACACACACACACACACACAGCACACACATTATTAACAGCACACACTGTTTAAACTAACTCCATTTCATGTGTTTTTTTTTTTAATTAAGTCAATCTTGTGATCATTACATAGTGATTTTTTTTTTGTCCTTAAAGCATCTACTAACTGTTCCTTTGCTCTCCAGGAGGCGGTGATGTCACATCCTTTTTGATGACGGAGGCCCGGCAGCACAACACCGAGATCCGATTGGCCGTCAGCAAAGTGGGCGATAAAGTGGACCAGTTAGCTGCCAAGGTTAGAGACACTTGTGTTAATGAACACACCGCTGTGACGAAGCGCTATGTGATAAAAAACTAAACAGAATGAGACGCGATTTCTCAATTAGTTTCTTCTATTATTTATAAAATCATAGTTTGTGTTGAAGTTATTTACAGAGCGTTGTCGATATTCTAGAGTTTTTATAGTCTAGAGACTTTATAGAGTTTAGAGTTTATGTAGTGTAGAGAGTTTATATATAGAATGACGCCTCGCCTCGTCCTGTCAGGTGGAGGATCTGCACAGGCAGGGCGGGCTCCCTCTGGGCCTGTCCAACGTCTCCATGGATACCACGATGATCATGAACACCATCCAGCGCATCATCCAGGTAACGATCGTCCTGTCGCATCGCTCCTCCTTCAACAACGTCCAGCAGTGAGAGGAATTCTGACCTGCGTGCGTGTTTTTGTGTTTCATTTCTTTCCAGGAAAACGAGTGCCTGAAGAAAGAGGTGTTTGAGAAGAGCTCGCGCATCGAAGAGCAGAACCGCAAGATCGGAGAACTCATCAACCAGAACCAGAGGTTGCACTTTTCACCCTGCTTCATTTTAACTTGATGTTTAGTTGTAATTTTTAATCTCGTTGTCGTTATTCCGTTTAACCTAATATCATCGTTATTGAAGACCTCGTTATCATCTCATCATTGTATTGTATGCATTGTTGATTTTTTTTTTAAATGTCTTTCTGTGTGTGTGTGTAGGTGCATGGAGCAGAGCAATATACTGATGGAGCAGCGGAACGACTCTCTGAAGAACACGAGTGAGCAGAACCAGGCGCGAATCCTGCAGGCAGAACAGGACAAGGTGCGAACATGGACACGCTACACACCGAAACGCTTTAAGGATGGACCCGGCTTATATTTTGCCTCAAAGAATCAGAATAAATCTATAATCGTTAATCATGGCTGAACGTGTAAACAAATGATTAATTATTTCATTAGTTTGTTTAAAGAATTTGTATAAGTTGACGCATCCACCCAAAATTAAATGTGTTTAAAAAAAATAAAAGAAAAGAAAGAAAGGAAAACCAGAAGTTTTTAAATATAAAAATCTCTGCGAATATTTCTGTAATGAAGGCGGACTTAATCTCATGACTAGAGACAAAAATGATCCTCGCTCTGGCTGTAGAATTTATTTTAATTAACTTTTAGAAAAGGAAAAATTTTTCGACGTCCCCTCGCTTTTCAATTAACTTTTGTCAACAAGCTTTCGTTATTCCCTCATTAAAAAATGTTTTATTCTGAGCTGCGAGCCACAACTGCACCTTCTTGAACTTCATCATCAGAAGTGAATCTTCGTCTTCGTACGGCTGCTTTCAGGGGACCGATCAGGACTATAGAGTGTCAGTTCAGTACAAAGTGAGACAAAACGGCGTTCCTCCAGCACCAAGGCGCTACATACTGTACATGTAACGTAAATGATCAGAAACTAACTAGGAGTCTGTTTACTCTCAGACTCGTAGTGACTTATTCGGTTGAAATGATCTGATCTGATTGGCTGAAGGACACTTCTTGGTGGTAGTAGTGACTACTTTCTTTTCCCAGCATGCACTGCCACAGGACGTGTGCAGGAGCCAGGTGAGCTTCCTCGTCCCTGCCGCCTTCCTTCTCATCCCTCTTATTTTTGCTTCTTTTTAAAACCATGGCTTTTTTTTTTTTTTTTTTTGGTCCATCAGCTTCGAGTTCTGTTCAGCCGAAACACAGCCGTCCATCTGCGAGCCCTTAGTTTAGTCTCATTCTCATCATGTTGTCTGTTTCTCCTACTCTGGTGAGCTGCTAGTAAAGTGTAAGTTGTGTTTGTGTGTGTGTGTGGTTGCAGGCGAGGTTGACGGACGAGCTAGCCAGCTCTACAGCGCGGGTGTCGGAGCTGCAGTTGGAGCTGACCGCGCAGCGCCAGAAAGCGGCGGCTCTGCAGTCGAGCCTGAGCGCCGCCCTGCAGGAGGCACAGCAGCACAACACGCAGCTCGCGGCCACGGAGAACCAGCTGCAGGGTGAGGAACCTTCTACGTCCTGCTCGGATCATCGCTCAGGATTACACACGACGCCGCGGAACACAAGCTAGCCGGTGGAGTTATCCGTGAGTGTGTGTGTGTGTGTTTTAGAGATGAAGGAGTCGGCAGAGAGGGTGCAGGCGCAGTACAGAGCCGAGAAGCAGAAGCGCAAGGAGCTGGAGCTGAAGCTGAGCAACCTGGATGAGGAGCTGCAGGACGTGAAGAGCGAGAAAGAGAGTCTGGAGCGAGTGAGGGCGCCTTTACATACGCTGACATGTGACGCAACATTCCACAGGAACATTATTACTCAGACTGTAGGAGTGTGTGTGTGTGTGTGTGTGTGTGTGTGTGTGTGTGTGTGTGTGTGTGTGTGTGTGTGTTAGACTTTGTCAGACAGGAAGAGGAAGTGGCAGGCGGAGAGGCAGCGCTGTGATGAGGAGCTGGAGGAGGTGAGGAAGAGCAGTCAGGTGGAGATGGACCAACTCAGGAGTCAGCTGAGAAAAGCCCGGACCAACACAGACCAGGCAGCTGCTGAGCAGGTCGTGTGTGTGTGTGTGTGTGTGTGTGTG
>QMIH01001464.1:0-13516 GCA_003987875.1 Clarias batrachus
AAAAAAAAAAAACCCACAGCTGCCCAACTCACTGCAGAATTAAATGTACACTTCAATGCTCCTGTTTCGATTAAAACTGTTCATCAGGAGCTCCAGAGGGTCAATGTACATGGCCGGGCTGCTCTAGTCAAACCTTTTGTCACCCGTGCCACTGCCAATCATCATTTTCAATGGTGCCAGCAGCAAAAATTCTGGACTGTGGACAATGCGAAACATGTATTGTTCTCTGATGAGTCCACCTTCACTGTCTTTCCCACATCCAGGAGAGTTACAGTGTGGAGAAGCCCCAAAGAAGCGTACCACCCAGACTGTTGCATGCCCAGAGTGAAGCATAAGGGTGAATCAGTGATGGTTTGGTCTGCAATATCATGGCATTCCTGAGGCCCAATACTTGTGCTAGATGGGCGCATCACTGCGAAGTACTACCGAACCATTCTGGAGGACCATGTGCACCCAATGGTTCAAATATTGTATCCTGAAGGCGGTGCTGTGTATCAGGATGATAATGCACCAATACACACAGCAAGACTGGTGACAAAGTGGTTTGATGAACATGAAAGTGAAGTTGAACATCTCCCATGGCCTGCACAGTCACCAGATCTAAATATTATTGAGCCACTTTGAGGTTTTGGAGGAGCGAGTCAGGAAACATTTTCCTCCACCAGCATCACGTAGTGATCTGGACACTATTCTGCAAGAAGAACGGCTCAAAATCCCTCTGGCCACTGTGCAGGACCTATATCCATCATTCCCAAGACAAATTGATGCTGTATTGGCCGAAAAATGAGGCCCTACACCATACTAATGAATGATTGTGGTCTAAAACCAGGTGTTTCAGTTTCATCGTCCAACCCCTGGACCTGAACATTGCTGCAGACCACTTTATGCGTACTCCCTGATTGAACTCATTCAGCAGGATAATGTGCCCTGCCACACCGAAGAACTAGTTCAAGAATGGTTTGAAGAACATGATAAAGAAATATTGACTTGGCTTTCAAAATCCCTTGATTTCAATCAAGCATGTGCTGGGCAAGCAATTTCAATCCACCTCACAACTTTCAGGTCTTTATTGTCAGACAATAGATCTGTTTATAGTGTTTTGGTGGCAGATACCACAGCACACCTTTAGTGGTGTCCATGCCTTGACAGGTCAGAGGTGTTTTGGCGACACAAGCAGAACTACACAATATAAAGCAGGTCATTTTAATGTTCATGGTTGCTTATTGGTGTGTCTTAACACATCATGCTATCCATATAAAATCTCGAGTCCAGGACCGTACCGTCCACAGTGAGCTCGATGCTGTCTTCCCCTGTGAAGATGTCATCAGTGATGGAGATCTCCACCTCATACATTCCCTCATCAGAGAGCTTTAAGTTATGCAGTAGGAGGGTGCCATTTTCAAACACCAGGATTCGGTCACGGTATTCCGACCGTAGGTTTCCGATTATCTCTGTGCCAATCGACTGGACCACCGTGACCGGTTTCTCCCTCTTCAGCTGCCATCTGATAACTGGTGGATCCAGACTGGTGCTCGAGTACCGGACAGAGAGCAGGGCCTCTCCACCTACTATGCCTCGGACTAGATTCCCAAAACTGGTGATGTTTACACCTTCAACGGCTCCTGTAGGAAAGAAGTTCAAATTGAGTGCGGCTTCATTTGCTCATCCGACCAATCTTGAGCTTATCAATAAGTAAGGAGATAAAGAGTAGTTATTTCTTAGTGCATGAAGGTATTTCTCCCATCACGCCTTTCTCATTTACTCTTCTCAGCTTCCTCCTACACCGTGTGAAGATAGTACTTTACTGTAATAAGCATGCTGCTTCTGATTCTGTCAAAGTTTCTTCTCTCCTCTGCACATGCCCAGCTACTGTATGCTTACACTGCATCCGTATACACTTATTAAGCCATAGTAAAACCCAGTACTATACCTTACAAAAAACCCTATAATAGGCAAAACTCACAGGTTGACTAAACTCTTTGACAGTAATTACATTTTCCAGTAATGCAGCCCAGCCACTGCAGTGTAACCTTTTCTTTAAGCCTTTTGCATAAAAAATTAATTTCATGACATTTTTGTGAAACACTTAAGAATATGCCGAACAGCCATAACATTTTAATATTATGACCACATAGGTTTTTGGTTCCTTTTCTACCATAGTGGTGTTTCTTGCCCCCTTTGGGGAATGGCTCCTCAGGGCCTCTGGAGATGTCCTGTGGTGTCTGGGACCAGGACGTTAGCTTCAGATCCGTTGGGTGCTATGGGTTGTGTAATGGGGCCTTCGTGGATCAGGCTTGTTAGTTCGGCGGATCACATGGGTGCCAATCAGAATATGATCTGGGGAAGATTGGAGCCTGGGTTGTTGATCCACCGGGCTTGTTGATCACAAGGGCACCAACCTGGGCTCCAATCTTGGGAGGCCATGGACTCTTTGCCTGCTGGGTGTTCTGGTGGCTTTTTAAAATTTTTTTGCCAATTCATACTGCATTGGCTGCCCATGATCCTGTCACCACTTTACTGATTTATAATTGATAATTAATGTTAATGTATTAATGTCACATGGTGTAAATGTTATGGATGATCGTTGTACATTCCATGAAAAGATAAACCATGCCTAATATGCACACCTTCAAATTAGACTCTTATAGTACTGTATAATGCAACATTCTTATCCATATCAGAAAGATAACCAATTAGAAATACTTTGCAAAGCCATACATTTTAGCTAAACAAAGGACCATTGTTTGTAAATGTAATGAAATGAAAGCAGTCAAAACTGATTTGCATGAATAGATCCCAATGGCACAAATTAAGCCAGATATCTGTTTGTATAATTCAGTTGGTATATCTAACTTAAAGACCAAAACCAAAGAGCAATTCTGTGAATTGGATCGGATCCGTCTTTTTAATTCTAAGATTCCACAATCAGTCACATTTACTTCGAAACAAATATGTCAAAACGTCAAATAAGTCAAATCTATCAAGTCAGTTCGTCCACACAAAATGTTCCTGGCAGTGAGAGAAAAGACAATCTGGAACTGCTGAGACAAAAGCTGTGATTGTTTGGCCTGTCTTCCATCATGAAAAGCGGTCTCAGAAAGAGAAAGCACAATCGGGCCGGTTGGAGGAACAGAAGCGCACAGGGGCTTTACTGATTCTGCCGATGACAACATTGGACAGCTATCCAGCACAAACAGCTTTGGCAAGCGTGGCGCACACTGACACTTTCAGTACAGTATCTCTGGAAATATGAAGTGACCCATTATGTTAGGTGTCTCTTTATCTCATCAAATAGGTGACACGACTTCCTTTAGGAAGGGCTAACTAATAATACCCGCATCCTTTTTTTTTCTTTCCTAACTAAATTGGAAAGTGGGACAAAACAATAGATTTTGACAAAGTCTTTGAGCCTGTTTTGAGATATCACTTTTATTTTATGTTTGCATTTAGTTTATTAATAACCTTTACATAATATAATTAATTCATAATAATGAATTTTTTTTCCTGTAGTCCAGGCATCATATATATATATATATATATATAAAGAACATTTGTTTATATATAACTTACATCACTTTCAAACCGGACATTTCCATAAATATATATATATTTAACTAAAATCATATTACAAACCTGTAAACACAAACTTTTTAGCAATACCTGCTGTAATTGGTAAGAAGCAGTTTCGAAAAAGGGGAAAACATTACTTTTGCTTCTCTTACCTAATTGAAGGAAGGAGAGGATGCAACAGAGGGCGAATGCTCTGCGGAAAGTCATCCTCCTTTCCTTCATCGTGGGTCTAACACTCGTTGTCGTCCCGAAACCATTAGCACGATTTGTCCACTCCAAGCTCGTCCCCCTAAATGAGCACGGCTATTCTTTCTGAGGCTGGACTATGCTCCACCACACACACACGCACACACACACACACACACACACACACACACACACACACACACACACACACACACACACACACACACACACACACACACACACACACACACACACACACACACACACATACACACACACACACACTCATGCAATGTGTGAAGCATTGTATGTTTTTGTGTATAGTCTAGTCACAACATGTAGTGTATGTGTGTCAGCCATTATATTGTACATTTCTGTGCTGTTTTGAATAAAGGGGCATTAAATGCTGAATGTTCAGTATGTGATAAATGATAAAGACATAAACATTTTAATATTATTCACTTAACAATAAATGATACATGTATTATAACTTAAGTATGTACTTTTAATCTGCTAGGGTACATTTAATCAACTTTTGAATGTAGTCCATAAGGTTGACCTAGACACCTTTAAGAATTTTTACAAGTAAATAATACGAAGGGTGTTCAAGTCGAACTGGGAATTTCGATTGTGTAGAAAAGAATTATGAGAGTAAAACCCCATTTATTTATCTATATAATCCCCTGCTACACTAATGCACTTTCACTAGTGCTTGGATACCATCAAGCTAGAGAGATTTCTCAGTACGCCAGGGCCATGATCAAACTGCCTGCTTCGAGTCTGAAACTCTGGCCTCCCAGGATCTCCTTTAATGGCTTCCATGTGGAAATGGAATTTTTTATTTAAAATTTTTTTTTTAAATAAATGATGGATGGCTCAAGATGTTTGTACAATACTGTACAGTGGAAACATTAGACGATGTTATAATTTTAAAATGATTTCTTTCTCTAAAAATCTTTTTTTAGATGACCAGCATTCATGATATGTTAATTTCTTTCCCTAATTGAAAGAGTATTTTGGAAAACTGAAACAAAGAATAAACAATATTTTACATTATATATAGTATTTATATGAACAATATTTTACTATATACATTATTTAATTATTATTATTATTTTAATACATGAAATTATGAATATTTAATTAGACACATTTTGAATGCACCTGGATTGTCTTGCTGTAACCAAACTGGACTTGAAACAGTGTTCAAAGACAATTTAATGACAGTGTGTACTGTACATACACTCATGTTGTTACGAGCCAGACTGAATGGACCAATAAAATTTGGGGTAAGAGGATTAATTCACAATAGCAAGCTAGTCATGCAAAAGAGGACGAAGGGAATGAACTTCCAACATAACCCAAATAGTCTTAGATTAGAGTTTCATAGAAGCCTTTGTGTGTAAATGATGGGTTTATTGTGAAGGACAATTTTATGACCAATGAGAAATAAAATGCTTGTCCTTTTGGGTCACTTTTTCGATTGGGGTCACGTCCGCATAACTACTTACACAACATTTCCTCTGTTGTTTTTAAACAGCTCCTGCTGTGTCATTCATCATACGAACCTGTATCCCTTCTTCATTCTGAAAAACGTAGAAATTTACCATGTCTTTATATTAACTGATCGAAAAGCCAGTACTGCTGTACATTTATTTAAGTGTAGAAGAGGCATGTTACACTGTGCACAGTGTGAGTGGCCATGTTGCTCTGATGTCACTTGGCAAATGGAGAAGAAAATGGTAGACAAGCTGAGGCGCTGACAAGCTGAACTTGCAAATTGTGTTTTTTTCCCCCTGGTTGTAGTTGTGGAATTACCACTGGCACCACCCCATAGCAAAGAAACTCCAAGATGAGTTCTCATGTTAATCTCCTCTTTGTCTCCTAGACAGAAATGAGCTGTCTTTGAGACTTTTAATGAACAAGATTCAAAGAACCGAGACACTAAAATGATTCAAACTTCCCATCACTAACGTGCAGGGCACCGCCATGCCTCGATGTCAAGTCAGCAAAAAAAAAACACTGTATCCGTCGTTCATCCAGACCTTCAGGTGGCAGTAGCGCACCATCTACTTTGCCTGCCGCAGATAAAATTAGCTGGGTTTTACTTTTTCGCGGCGAATTTAAAATGAATTATTATTGACAAAGAGTCAAAATGGAAGTTAAAATCACAAAACAAACAAACAAACAAACAAAAAAAAAACTGTGGTATACTTTGCTGAAAATTACACAGTTCACGATTGTTCTTAAATTGCAAAAGGAATTCAAATGCTACCTGTGGGTGGTTTAGCATTTGGATTAGCATAGCACTTATGAGGTCAAAGGTTTTGTTTTTTTTGAATTGGAAAAATCAGTCAGCTGATTACATTATTATTATTATTATTATTATTATTATTATTATTATTAGACATGCTTTAAGTTAACCAGTGTGATCTGACATATGACGTTATTTATTTATTTATTTATCAATAAAAAAAGAAATATATATATATATATATATATATATATATATATTAAGTTAATGTTAGTGCATGATCGCTTTTTGAAAACCAGTAGTTTTATTATAGAGTGTTCAGTGTTTAACATTAGTTACCAGAACATGTAACTTTAAAGACACCAGTTAATTATATTCTAAAGCTAAAGACCAAAATCTGTCTTTGTGGAAAGGTTAGCTTGATAATTATATACATTGGACTTTAACTGGGTTCCTTTCAGAAGCATGCCACCTCAGAAACCTTTGAAACAAGAATCTCAACAAAGAACTGCAGGAGTTCCGGAATGTTCCGGAGTCTCCATCAGCACCACATCATCAGTCAGGTAAGCACCAGCCCATGAGCAAGCGCAAGTCCACCTCTCACCCTTCAGAAAGATGGGAATGGAGTAGCTGAATGGTGTTTAGCGACTGTAAATCTCAAATGTTTTAATATTTCTCTTCGTTCTATGAGTTACTAAGCAACACAAGGAGTTGCACACTTTGGAAAAGAGAAGACTGATGTAGCCAGTGAGAGAGAACTTTTCCTGGCTTTGGCCCGTTTCTATAGCCCTTATATACAGCAAGCAACCAGTTTTTCATCTCCTTTGCAAATGATTCTTTTCCCTGGAAGATTGTCATAATGCTGTGGCCTTTGTGTAACTCCTGTATAAATCAATAAGTTGAGCAGTGTGACACTTAAGTAAGGTTTTTTTGACATTTTGTATCATTTAGTGTCTTAATTTGCCAGATTTTGCTGGTGTCTGTTATATTGTGCGAATCTTTTTATTTATTACACTGTATGCAGTTATTTGAGGATTTTTGATATGTTCAAGAAAACTATAATATTTCTCATTTGTGTTTTATGCATCTCATTTATGTCTTTTAATATCATTACGTCTTATATATGGCTCATTTGCTCCTCCTTCAAATGCAGTTTTGTTTCTCATGTACATCTCAGATTTCTCAAATGTTTCTCAAGTATGTCTGTGGTTATGTCTCAGTTATGTCTCTTTGTTTCTCCTAAGTGGGGATTTGTGGGGAGAAATAGAAAAGACAAAGTTGAGCTTGTAATGAGACAAAACTAGCTTATGTCATGAGACAAGCAAAAACCCATTCTGAGCAACAAAATTTTGCTATGAGACTTCCTGTTGAACAGGATTGTGGGTGATATATGAAACCGTTAATCGAATGAAAACAGCCCTGATGGCAAAATTGCTTTGTCTTGGCTTATACAGTTCTCAAGATCTCTAACAAATCTGGCAAAATTTGATTTGGCAAGATATGTGGCCTATTTTTGCATAGCAGGCCAAAAACTCAAACACAAATACATTCTGCAGATGTGATGTGCATTTGGACCATCTCAACCTTTATTTTATTACAATCAGCCAAGAAGCGACACATCAGGAAAAACTATTCCGGACCTGATCTTACTGAAAATCTGTAACAAATCTAACGTGACCTCGTACAACGTACATCTAATGTGAATTTAATCCACAGCTGGCTCAGCTCAGACCCAGGACACATTTTCTCATCAAATGTGGCACAGGACCAGTTATATTTATATTTATATTTAGATTTAGACCCCTGCTTATCCAAGGTAGATGTGGCTCATGTCCTGCAACATTTTCTTCTTTATCCTTCAAATACTTAAAGTGTCGCTTAAATTCCTATAATAGACATTACCTTACCTAAACCATGTGCATAAACTAAAACCAATACAAAAAAGACTAGAAGTTGATATTTAAGACTCTGTTAGTTGTCAGGTTTAAATATTAAGGATATGTTGCAGAAATAAACTGATGGCAATGGACATTAAATACAAACTGAATTAATAAATACACTGTCTAGAGCAATGTTGCTACAAAACAAGTCTAGGATGGGACTAAACATAACATTAATTCTCAGAGGTGGGTAGAGTAGCCAAAAAATTCACTCAAGTAAGCTGAGAATTTAACTCACCCCCTTTTGGCCACTGGAACAAAGACTTTAACCTCTGCCCCACTTGTTGTACAGTAACATCCTGTAACGCTTCCACTTAATCAGGGATCAAATGCCAAATCTGAATGTTTCTTCTTCTTTTTCTTCTTCCACCATAATATTGGTGCATTCCAGAGGCAGATGGACAGAAGTACTAAACAAGGTTCATAGTACCGATTTTTGGTACCTTTTTTTCTTGTTCTTGTAGCACCACCACCAGGCCAACAATAAAAAAAAGGTATAAAACAAACCAAACAGGTTTATTTACTGTTATAGAAACATCACTTCATGCTGGACTCCACTACACCATCCTATGCATTGGATTATTTTCCCACAACAGCATGAAATGTTTTATTTCCTGTATTAAGTGAATTTGGACCGGTATATACAGTATGTAAGTGTTCGCAAAATAAATTGCACATTGATGGCTTGATTCTGCTGGGAAATTTGATGCTCAACAGTCACTTGCGTGCATTAAGGCAATCTGCATCCAGTGCTAACATGTAAAGCTTACCACGTCTGTATTCTCACCACTTCACAACATTTCAGGTCAGGGCACTGTCATATATTTTTCTGGATTTTTCAGAGCCGTTTAGATCCATAAGAGTGTTTTGTTAGAGGAAAAACGGAGAGAGAGAGAAAGAGAGTATGAGAGTGACAGGGAGGTGAGGGAAATGTGGAGGTTGTTACTGTATACAGTAATTTCATGACTCCACCACAGAAAAGCCAGTGTAGGAGTTGCAGCATGCTTGTGGCGACCCTTCATTTACAGAACTGCCAGACTGGATGATTTACATCCCGGTAAACAAGGCTTTAATAGAACTTTGCCAAAAACGAAAGGTTCAATAGAAACACTACCTATATTCTACCTTACTCACAAAAATTAGGACACCGCCCCCGCTGTGACATTAACAAGGTCTAATTGGAAGGGAAATTGATGAATCATTTCTGGTTCATTTCCATAAGCAAATCATATGTACTGTACATTGCAGACTAGTTCACCCACGAGCAGCATGGGAGATATAACTCGGACAGCCAAAGCGCAGAGAGACGGTAAAGCTGTGGCGAAGCAGCGCTGCTGTTCGTGTTGCCATGGGAAACCGAGTGAAAATTCATATTTCATAACTCCCCCGCCCCAGCCGTGTTGCTGGCTGTGTGGGAGCTGGGCTGCGTGGGCACTGAGTGGGTAAAGGCCCTCATTCTACAGTCTTGTTCAGCTTAATGCACACAGACAACACGCAGAAAAGAAAGACACAATATCATATTTTGACTGGACGCACTGTAGTATATAAAACCGCACACAAACCCACTGATACATGTATTACAGATTGTATTACCCCAAAACTTACACACCCTGACAGAATATGAAATTGTTTCAAATGACCACAGCATACAGGAAAACATTTATTTATTGATTGTAAGTATAGCAAAAGTATGTGTACAACGCATGGGTGCATGATATTATAGGACGATTCTGGGGTTTTATTTATTTTAAATCTAGGTCTTTGGAGAAATGATTTTGGACACAGGTTTACTCAAATAATCATGCACGCATTTAGGAAAATGGGAATAAATAATATCTCATGATTCAGGAATTCTTGATCTCCAGGGTCTGTATTCACAAAGCTTCTTAAGCCTAAAAGTTGCTCCTAGTGACAAAATTCTAAGAAAAATCTTAGAATTATGGCATTTTCTTAGAATTTCTCCTTAAATTTAGGATATAATCTTAGTAAAGATAAAAATGATTCGCAAAACATCTTAGCCCTAAAAACAGCTCCTAAGGTAAAAATGGTTAAGAGTAGAGAGGAGGACTTTTAAGAGGCTTAAGAGTTTATCTAGCAGAGGACAAAATGGTGGAAGCAAGACATATTCTCCAAAAACTGAACATAAAGCTAAAAGTAATCTCTGCTTTTCTGTCCAATTTGGTTTTCTTGTTGTTTTACTTCCTTCCATCTCTCTTAGATTGTTGGCTACATACCATCCAAAAGTGCAACTTAAACAGATTGTCCTGTGATCATGTAAATTGTAAAAGCTGAGACATTTTGCTCCCACCATCTAAAATGGATTACAAGTAATAAAATCAGTACGGTAAATAAATGTGAGAACTTAAATATACTGTGTGGAAATTGGTTGCTTCAAAAGCATTTTCAACATTTAGCTGTTTAATGATCTTTAAGACATTTAGCCTAGAAACGTTGCATAAAGTAGCCTTTAGTCATGATGATACAATTTGTTCACATGTTGGTTCTATAATCATGTGTTCTGCTCTCACAAAAAGCACATTTCAAAACCTTTGCAGAGGTCAGAGGTTATTTTTTTAATTAACCAATCATAGTCCTTGAATTGCTTCATCATCCCTAGCAACGGGGTCGACCACACCTTTTCTACTTTCCTTACTCAGAGTTGCTCTAAAAGGTTTCCTAAAACACTTTTAGTCTAGGATTCCCAGCTAGGACTTTTTAAGCTAAGATAGGAGCTCTCTGAGAGAATTCTAAGAAGCTTTGTGAATACGGGCCCAGGTGTGGTGCAGAAGACAAACTTGAAAACAGAAGACAACAGAAAACAGGTCAGCAGAACTAGAACCGAGAACCAATGAGCTTGACACATGGTTCCCTTCGCTGCTGGGAAACGTGTCTTACCAAATTAGAACATGGAAATTCAGAGCTGAGAAATACCACAACATTTACACAAACTTTTACTCGGTCTGATGAATTGTACACCTTCCTTGGGAAGCTCTCGGGATACATTCTAGATCCGTCATGAACCTGGACATGTTAATCTGATGGCTGACTTGGATTTAACTAAACAAATAGGTAAGAGCCTTCCATTGGACGCAGTGAGTAGATTCATTTATAAGCTATAATCATAGTAAGGAACCATTGTACAATGCGCATGATGGAAGGTCACTTAAACACCAAAACCTACAGTAAAACTCACGGCTATGTTTAATAGTAAAATTAAGAGCACTCAAGGGATTGGGACTAAACAGCTGCGTAGTCTTAAGTAAATCATTGTCACCACCAGTCACAATCAGTGTGGCTAAAGAGTGGACTGTGGAGCACTAAAAAATGGTCGTGTGGTCTGATGAGTCCAGATTTACCTTGTTCCAGAGTGATCTGGACGTCAGGGTAAGAAGGGAAGATGAAGTCTTAGTGCTTAGCGTTTACCATACAAGCCTCTGTGCGCAGTGTTATGATCTGAGGTTGATTCTGTTGGTCAGGTCTATGTTCAGCAACCTTAAAATACTTAATGACCAGATTTTACCATCAACAGATTTTTTCTCTATTATGATAATTTTTTTAAGTTGTGTCCTTGCACAAGCTACAGTACTGGCCAGCCCTTTAAGATCTCTCACAAATGCTGGAAAGAAATACTGAAAGTTGGGTCTTAACATGGCCATTCGATGAAAGCCAGTGAGGAACTTAAAGTGTAAATCGCACCGAGTCATCTTTTTTTTTATGTCATCTGGAAGAACTCGTGAACTGACAGCATTGCGTATTAGCCTTGGATGGTTTCCAATGCCAGGCGAGGAAGAAAACAAACAGTTGTGTTTAAAGTCTTTCCAGGGGAAACGCAAGAAGCGTTAATTACCACATGCTCTACTTTCTTCTGTCCGTTGTGATTTGTGTACTGTAATTAAAACACACACATGCACAGACGTACGCACAACACAAGACAATGAGGAAGACGAGGAGACAGGGATTCAAGAGGAAGAATCAAGGTCATTGTAGCAAGGGGATGCTCGATTTGCTCAATTAAGGGGAAAAAAAACAGTTACAAAGACAGATGTTAATTTGAAAAAAAAAAGATATTAATGGGCAAGGATATTAATCAAGACATGGGCAGGTTTAATTCTATCAAAAATGTAAGCAGGGTAAAAGGTATTTGTAGCGCAAAAGCTGACAGGAACGCGAAATAATCCATGTTTAATCCCTGATTAAAGGGAAACTCTCAACTTTGGGTTTAAATTAAGGTTTACAAAAGTTTTGTGAAAAATAAAATGAACAATTTGAAAGCACTGAATCTGAATAATAACTTTTTTTTTTTTTTTGCTTTTTGCTTTATTAAACAATCAGAAACAAAGCCACACTAGAAAAGGTACAGTAATGTAATAAATGCATCCTTCTACATTGTAAGAATACAGGCAGAGGGTGGGGTGAGCACCAACAAAGAAAGAAAGACATGACAATCAGTTCACTTTGTTTTTTTTGCTTCTCTTATTAGAAGCGACAGAGTACTTTAACCCAAACACAGAAAGCAATATGAACTAAAAATAAAATTGTAACTTTCCACAGAAGCTATATAACATGCTGAGGGGCTATTGTGTGAGACAGACTACTGTCCAAACTCTATCAGAAGCAGAGGAGGAGTGAAAGGTCACTGATCCAGGCTTAGTTTCTAAGTTGACAATTTGTATTTATATATATTATACATTGAAAGTTTCTCTTCAACCTCTGGTTATTGCGGTGGTGTGTGGAAAACCGTCAGGGCGGCAGGGGACGTCCTCTCACGCTACTTCTTCTTATCCCTTTGTTTCTGGAACAGAGACGACACCGTCAGCTTGGGGCTGCGTGTACAATTTCATGCAGTGTAGAACAAAAAAAAAAAAGCAACTCCAAACCTTAATAAAAAATTTACACTATTCAGGGATAGAGATACATTTAAGCATAGGTGGGCTATGAATGGCTGTGAAAGGAACCAGTACAAAGGAGTTGGTCAATATGAGAAATTTGCTTAGATGTAAACCTAGAAATCTTGAATTCAGAATTAAAAGCACTTCCTGTGCATAAATAAAACAAACGAGAGCACGGACACTCCTGTGATCTATACTCCCATGCCATCTGTATTATTGCCTAGCAACAAGTAATTAAGGCGGCATTGCTAGGAAACCGTTTCAGCCACAAGGAGGTCTATGGGGAGAAGATAAATCCCAGACACAACATGTTCTGTGGAGCTGGGTTTGCAACGCTGCCCTATTACATATCAGGTAGAAAGTAGTCACATAAGCAAACTTGTGGATGTTTTTATTAGATGAATAATGTAATAAGAACAGATCTGTTTAATTTGCTTACAATGCATTTGTTAGTTTAGGTACAAACGAAATCGAAATGTCCAAGAAGCTGAGATCTAATAAAGATAATAAAAAGAATAGTTGTGTTTTTTCCCCATAAAAAATATATGGCTTAATGCTATCCATATGTGTATACTATATATTGTAATTTGTACTTCTTGCCATTTTTTTGCTAAGCACGATTATTAATGTTACACTAATTATTGATGTTACACTAATTATTAATGTTACACTAATTA
>QMIH01001464.1:22259-73920 GCA_003987875.1 Clarias batrachus
ATATATATATATATTAAATTAAATTAAATTAAATTTATTTATTTCCTATGTTCTAGATGAATACTGGAGATTTTAAACCTATGAAAAACACATATATTGTTGTTGCTTAATTTGGTAATTCATCAACAACAACAACAGTAAGTTGTTATTTTAAGACATAAAGGTCAGCTATTCTGGAAAAATTCTTCCAAGGACAGTATTGTCAAATGCATTTGCAAAACCCATAAAAAACCATGATGAAACTGTCTCTCATGAAGACCATCCCAGGAAAGCAAGACCAAAACGTACCTCTGCTGTAGAGGAGAAGTTCATTTAGAGTGACCTGCCAACTCTTTTTTTTATTTTATTTTTTTTACTGGTATGGTTATTCACATTCAGGGTGATTCTCATTCTATCATTCTGTTTATCAAAACATAACTAAAACACATGTTCATGTATTGAGGCATACATCATACTTTTAACCATTTGGAGTTACACTTCATTGTTGTGGAACATCCAAAATCACTTACATCAGCTTTGGACTGCTTCTACCTGTCTCTCTCTCTCTCTCTCTCTCTCTCTCTCTCTGATGACCCTAAAACTGAAATGGTTAATAAAGAATTTTTGACCCAATTGGCGGCCTCAATAATTAATTTCAATTCAGCGTGCTTTTTTTTTTCTTTTTTGAGAAATATTGTAATGAGGGTGACAAATGAAATTCTGGACGGCACTCATAGGTTGTGAGAGTTCAGAAGGAGGACTGTGGAGGAAGCTAAAATTTTCCTTGGTCATCTCATTCAGCGGGGGTGTGATGACAGATACTCAAGTCTATCCTTTGTAGACTAGAACCGTATCCTTGGGTGACTCCCACACACATCTTTGCAAGTGTTTCACTTGAGAAGGCTTTTGAATAAAATATAATGCTGCATTGTGCTGTTTTTCATGTCATGACAAAATTATCTTTTTGTGAACAAACAAGAATTCCAACATTTCACACAGTCTAGAGATACAGTACATAATATAAGTGAATATAAAGAATATAGTATGATTTTAATACTTTTTGATACATTAGGTACTTTATATTTTTATTATATTACTTTTCATTATGCAACTTTATTACTTCATTATTTCTTCTCCTTTCATTTTTTTTCTCACATAATGTGTACCACTCGCACGAGGCAAATTAGTGGAACAAAGGACAGATATCCAGGATACATTCTTGTTTCCATAGCTGTTCTGTTCCATAGGCTTTGTTGTAGGTCAGTAATCCCTAAGGTCTGTGTGTGTGGGCTGAGGTAGAACAGGACGAAGCATTTAAGCTGTGATAACCTTACACCTCCTATCACGGCTTGCACTATACTGTATGTGCTGTGCATTAATGCTTTTCTTTCCATTATTGCGACTGCTAGAATAGATCTTTTTATTTCTCTATCTTTCTTTCTATTTTCTATCTTTCCACACACAAATATTTAGTATTTGTTTCATGTGTGTGTTCATGTAATTATGTAATATAATACATATACTAGACTGTAACCCTAAGTGTGAAATTAATATGCGGTTAAATTTGAACAAAAATATTTCTTTCCAATGCAGAATGTTTTAGTCAGTAGAGTAAGAGGTTAAAAAGATAATAATAAATAGGTCCCATATTTTACTGCTTTTAAAAAGTTAACACCAGAGCTCCACCAATATGTGTGTGTGTGTGTTAATGACAATAAAATTGATTTGAATTGAATTGAAATGCATTATTTCATACCTCAAACTCATCTGTTTCACTCCTCGGTCTGAATATACTGCTTCAGTGTCTAGGTAAATAAACTCCTGCCAAGCCACGCCCACCAGAGAACAGCAGAGCTGTGTGGAGCTGAGCAACAGGCAGGGGTAGGGCTGTCTTTTTATGTTAAGGAGAAACTCTAAATGTCTTGTTTAGACACAACCAAATAAATGGACAATTTTTGTAATTTTTTTTTTTGAGTTCTCTCTCTCTCTCTCTCTCTCTCTCTCACACACGCACACGAACACACACACACACACACACACACACGAAAAACATCTAAAAATGATTTTGCATAGTAGGTCACTTTTATGTTATTTAACAATATTTCCTTTTTTAAAGAAGAGTTTAAACAGTGTTTGTAAACCAAGTGTAAGATCATCAGTTAAAAATTTTGCTAAGCAATTAAACTATTAAAAAAGTTTATGTTGCTAAGTAATTTGAACTTTCAGCAACAAACATAATGTAAAAACAAAACAACAACGACAAACTAATTTTTTCATTTTTAATATTACATTTTTAAACAAACAAACAAACAAACAAACAAACAAACAAACAAACAAACAAACAAACAAACAAACACATCTCTCCAAGGTCAGATGTTTCATGTATTCCTATAATTATAATACATTTATTATAAACACATTTTCTTACTCTTGTGAGGAAATTCCACTGACATAATAATGAATTCTTTTAATTGATGCTCAACTTTAACCTCAGTAAGCAAAATTAAACATTTCAGCTTTTATGGTTTTGTGTAAAAACAAACAACAAACACAATGTTTATTGATGATGTTTATTGTGTGAACTAACATCTGGTTTCCACCAAGATATTAAAACATGACTTTACATAAAAGTACATTTTATTTAAACATATAAATAATACACAATTAACCATTAGAATGATTTCTATTGGACTTTTCAGCCATAATATTACTGATACTACTTCTGTTATCACTACTTGCTATATAACACACCATACATGTTAATAGATTTGCTACCACCTAGTGTTCACAGTTCATCAGTACACTGACTTGTTAAAGACATACAGTATACTGTACTACTTGAATATATACCAAAATAAGTTACTTAGTATTTCAGGAAGTCAGAAAGTGCTTTTTACCCAAGTATGATATTTAAAGACCTCTAACAGAAATATTGCACTATGGTTTTATTAAGCTTCATTTGTGTTGGGGTGTGTTTTGTCCTCTCAGCGGCCCAATAGAGACACAAAGAGACTGCATCCAAGAAGAAGGAGATGTTCGTGAGCATAGCCTCATGGAAAAATAAACAGTAAAAATTACATTCAGATTTCCCTTTGCATATCAATGCATTTCATTGATATAGTGGTCTCTGGTAGAGAAATTTATTTATATATAACAGATTTATTTATAACAATCCAATGTTGGCATTATCTCTAAAGTTAGCAGTTTACAGTGTACATTATATACTCATTATCATTCTCTTTTATGGACTGGATCAAGACATTAATGGACTAGATTTCTCATGATCAAGAATTTACTGATGCATAATTCTAGACACTAAATAAATGTTCAGTACAATTAACCTCATTTTTCCCTACTGGCCATTTTTGAGGAAATTTATCTGGTCATCATCAAGGACCTAAAGCTATTTATTAACTATAAAGCTCAGTTTTATAAATATTAAAATCTATCTTTATTTTTTTTTCCAAAATTGCAGGAAAATTTTAGTGAACACTGTTTTATGTCGAGATGCTATGAGAATGAAAAAAACAAAAACAAAAACGGATACATACAGTAGAAACATACCTGTGCGCTCTTGCTTGTCCGATGGCAGAGGTGTGGAAGACTCTGAACAAGATATGAATGCGAGTTATTAACTATAGTGCAAGTATTAAAATAATAATAATAATAATAATAATAATAATAATAATAATAATGTCCAGATAGAAAATTTTAGAAAATATAAACTTGGATTTCTGAGTACTCTATACATTATTTATTTATGCATTTATTATTATACTTGTATGCAAATAAACCATTTACATATTTTATGATAATATACTGACACAAGATGTTTTATTTTTTATTCCAACGGTCATGGTTTAGTTGAATTAATTATGTACTAGGTATTCTTTATTCATGATTAGTGCTATAGGTAAATACTGATAATATATATATATATATATATATTACTGATATATATATCAGAATATTTTTTTATGACATGACTCGCTCAGGAACAGTAGTGTCTGACTCAGATATACAGCATAATTGGAGCAAATATCCCACATGTTGGATTAAAAAGAGGATATACTAACTTTAGCATAATTAGTAATATTACATTAATATTCTATTAGTAATAGACTGTTATGGGTTTAATGAGTCTCTGCAGGCTGGCGTATCGTCGACATTCTTGTTTCTGAAAAGGAGTGAACTATGATGGTATATATGTTTATTTTTCTTGAGTGCCGGACTATCTAACACAAAGTGTGCACACTATTGCACAAAATGTCTTCTAAAGATACATTACCTCCTTATAGTAAGCAGTTATGTATACTGGTTATTTTCCGGTCAGGTATATACAAACAGTACATACTGTATACAGCTTCTGTTAAAAGTTTGGACATACTTTCTAATTCAATATTTTTTGTTTTGTGATTAATTTTACATTTTCTAGATTAATACTGGAGATTTCACAACTCTGAAATAATATGTGTAATTAGGTAAGTAAATAACAACAGTCAGTATAGGATAAGAAGGTCAGCTGTTCTGGAATAGTTCTTGCAAGGACATTATTGTCAAGTGCATTTGCAAAACACATTAAGCACCATAGATGTCAATAATAGATAAAAACTGACTGATAAAACTGGAAAAGTTCATTCAGAGTTACCAGCCTCAGAACTCACCAATTAACAAACAGCACCTCGGATTTAAGCCGTTTTGGTTTTGCTTTCCTGGAAAGGTCTTCATGAGAGCCAGTTTCATCATTGGGGTTTGATGAGTTTTGCAAATGAAAGCTGTTTTAACTTACTGTTTACTGTCTAATGTCTGTCACTGTGTCATTCGGTGCTGCTGCAGAACTGCAATTTCCTTTGGAATTAATAGAGATCTTATTCTATCTTACTAAAAATTGATAATATATATTAGAGAAGAAAATGTTCTGATATTTGTTTTTTTTCCCACTCAAAACATCCTAAAATTATTATAATCAAGAAAGATTTGTAAAATCTGTAAAACCTCATCACAGGACACTGTAACCCATGATTGACACTCATGATTGACAAGTGTTGCTGCGACTGTCAGAGAAGGAAGACGCTCCCTCTTTGAGAGTATGGTCAGTTTTCTGTGGACCCCAGTCAGATGGCTGTAACATCACAAGCGTTTGACCTCACAGTCTTTAGACGACAGCACACACACTCCACTCTTTATTTCACACATTTGTTTTGAGCTGAAGGGTGCATAAACTTATGCACTCCATTCTATGTACAGTGGAACCTTAGATTACGAGAACAATTCGTTCCAGAAGCGGGCTCGTATTCCAAAATACTCGTAAACCAAATTTCATTTTGCCATAAGAAATAATGAAAACTCTAATTATTCGTTCTACAGCCCCAAAAAATAAATACATAAAAATAATTAATACAACATATAAAGTAAAAATAAAACAAATTAACCTGCACTTAACATAAAAAAAATACAAAATAAATCCAGACAGTTAAGTGTTTCCTTTTGTGCGCGCAGGCACCGTGTATTTGTATATGTGTGTGTGTGTGTGTGTGTGTGTATGTGTGGAATTAGCCCCTCGCCTCAAACAGTAAAACTCCTTCTCCCTCCCACACCTCGCTTTTTAACTTTCACAACACACACACACACACACACACACACACACACAGATCTCCCCGGCTGCAGACGTGCTTTATTTATACAGAAAACTCAGCTTTCTTTTAAAAGGTAAGGTGCTGGTTCATTTTTATTTATTTTTTTACTTTATAGCAGTGATTCTGTTAGTCTGCTCACGCGAGTCAAATTACGCGTGTGCGCGCACGCACACCCAAAGTAAGTGTCTGTGTGTAAAAAGTGTGTGTGTGTGTCAGTGTGTGTGGGGCATAGTGTCGAATTACGCGCGCGCACACAGAAGAGAGAGGGAGATGTTGATTATAAGAGACAAGCACTAAGACGCAGCAGGGGACTCTTATTTTGACACAGGAGATGCAGCAGGGGAGACGATTACCCATAATTCCCGTAGCACAAGAGAGAGAAAAATCATTGGCTCAGTTGTCATCACTTGCCGCTCGGTGTCAAAATAAGAGTCGCATGCGTGATACATGATACTCGGCGCTCGTAAACGAATACTTGCTCGGTTTCCGATTAAAAATCTTTGCTCGGTTTGCGGAACACTCGTAAAACCACGTTACTCGCGATCCGAGGTTCCACTGTATGACTATATCATTTTGTCCATGTTACAGTACATACCTGTCACCTGCAAAAGCTCAATGGTATAATCCACGAAAGCATGACGCTTGCTCACAGAGCACACATGCTTCCCAAAGTCTACCTCCTTCACCTTGTGGATGACGAGAGTGATATTCCCTGGTGTGTAAAGTGCTGAGTAGCCCTGTGTGCAGTTCCTGTAATCCTTGTGCTTGATGAAATGACAGAGTAACTGGCTTTTAGGGCTCTTCCACTGCAGCGAGAGCTGCTCAACGGATCCCTGTGCCTCATAGTCATACTCACAGGGCATACTGAGTGTCCGACTGAGAGGAGACCGAAGCTGCATGGCTGTCACTGTGAGAATCAGAAATGAGCATGAAGGCAGTTAAACGGCCCACCTCAAACACTAGAGCCGGACATCTACTTCAATTTAAAAACAACCACAATAACAACAACAACCAAACTAAGTTGAACATGTAATGGTAAGACCTTTTAAAAATCTTGATTTCCATTGTGCCTAGCTATATTGTGTAAGACACATCACACTGCAAAAATAAGATTTTTGCAGATGAAAATATCTTGAATGCAGTAGATAGCATTGCATTTATCAACAGTTTCATAAAACAAGATTACAACTAACTACGTAAACATTTTTTGGCTGCTCCCATCAAGGGTCGACACAGCAGACCATTCAGTCCGCACACAACGTTTGGCACAGGGTTTATTTATGCCGGATGATCTTCCAGACCCAACCCTCACATTTTTTTTTCGAGCTTGGGACCGGCACTACATGCAGTGACTGGGTAGTTTGGAGTGTGGCATCCACCGACAGCAGGGCTTGAACCCAAACCAAGAACCTAGAGCCTTAGAAACCTGAGCTACAGTACCACGTACCCTTTGATTACAACAAAACACCACTGTGCAAAAGTCTTAGGCGCCATATTATATGTAGTACAAATTTTTGTAATATAAGTTTATTATGTCTGCATTTATACTGTCTGTACAAGACCATTCCGACATATTACATGACAGACCAGCTTTCAGATGGGAAAGAAAAATCAATAATGTAGACTCCTGGGTTTTGCATGAAAATAGAAAGGAGCGAGTGTGACAAAGTTACCAAAATAACTCACATTCTCCAGCATGCTCAGTAAAACCTAACAGCTGTTTTACTTAGAATACTGCGCACATCTGTATTGAACACTACTGCTTATGTTATGTCCTTCCTATTTTCATGCAAAACCCAGGAGTCTACATTATTGATTGAAAAAAATATACAGTATATATACACAGATAATTTTAGGAATAGGAATGTATTTCTTCAAAGAAGCAGAATTATCTGCCAATACAACAAGCTTGAAATTTTTGTAAAATTTCACTAGAAATAAGTTTTAAAAACTGATTTTTGGTTTGTGGTAGTGTTGTTTTAAGAAACTGTAGATATATTCGACTTGATTCAAGAATAGTTCAATTGTTAAGATGCCAGTGTTTTCAGTGCAGAAGTGACAAGTGCATCTAGAACATCATCATCAACAAAATTAACAACAGCAACAATAACATCAATAACAAGCGCAGCATCATGAACAACATAAACATCAATTACATTATCATCAACAGCAGTAACATCAAAAGCAACAATAAAAACAATACCCACAACAACAACAACATCAACATCAACAATAAAAGCAACAGCTACAACAACAACAGCAACAACAAAAAAACAACAGCAACAACATGAACAACAGCAGCAATAATACCAACAACAGAAATCAACAGCAAAAACAAAACAAAGAACAACAGCAGTAGCATCAATAACATCAAACAACATCATCATTAACCTTAATAATGACAGCAAACACCAACATCAACAACAATAACATCAACATTATCTAGAGCAACAACAATAACAAGAACATCAACATTATTAACAACAACAACAACAATCACAACTATGAACAACTGTTGTTGTTGTATAATAACTGATGAGTCATGCTTACCTCTTAAAACAAAAGAGAGTGCTATCATTCTCAGCATCAACTCTGTCATGTCCATGTACATGTCCTTAAATGTTAATATTTCACTATTTATTGGATATATCCTCTGTGCTATTATAAAACCATCCCATACAGAACCCTAGTCCAGTTTAAATCTTCCAGTTAGTTTTAGTTTCGGTATCCTGCCCTGACAGGAGGGATGCGTATTACTGTATCGTATGATCTGCAGTTATACTCACTGGATCAGGCTGCGTAAAAATGACTCATAAATTCATTAGGCATGGGGGAACTTACTTTGTGGATATAGTGCTGACCGTGGATGGACGGCTGTAATAAGGTATATAATGAGAAATGAGGGATTTAATAAAGGATACAGACAATTTATGTCCATATTATGTAAATTACATAATACATAAATTACATCACTCATAGCTGTTCACGTGAACAGGGTGCATAAATACAATATATACACCTCCTCTGTCTGTCTGTCTGTCTCTCTCTCATACACTGCGTGTGTCCATTTAGCAGCATTTGCCAGGAAAGACCCTGCTGACACCCAAAGCTTTCACTTCAGCTTGTGTGTCCATCAATAACGCAGTCTAACTTTCACTTTGTAGAAAGTGAAAGGGCAAGCAAAGAAATTATCACACACACACTCACACTCACACACACACACACACACACACACACACACACACACACACTCACTCACTCACTCACTCACTCACTCACTCACTCACACAGTAATTATTTGAAATACTGTAGCACTCTGGTAATATGAGTTATAATAATACCCCTATAATAATATAAGCGCATATAATAGTTACACCACAGAGTTGTTGAATCAGTCAGATGATCGATTTCTGCCCAGGCCACCAGAGGGCAGCCATACTTATATTTTCTTCTAACATGGCAGAGCTGAAAATGCTGTGATTTGCTTTGCACAGGATTAAGTATTAGTATATTAGAGGGACAGTGCATGTAGGACGGTTTGGGGACAAAGTTAGAGAGGGCTGATTAAGATGGTTTGGACATGTGCAGAGGACAGATGAGGGGTGTATCGGGAGGAGAATGCTAGAGATGGAGCTTCCAGGTAGGAGGAGAAGTGGAAGGACTGTGGCGATCTCTAACGGGAGCAACCGAAAGAAAATAAAGAAGAAGATGCTGCATGTAGCTGGATTTCAGATCATTTATTGTATTATTTACAAAAAGACAACTACCTTTAGTTAGTCCTTTTCAAAGAGTCGTCTGTATCTCTGTTTTGTTTCTCCTGCCATGGCCTTGTCTTGATCTTTGTTTGTTTTGCCAGCCCTTAGTTCTTTTCCAGCCTAACAGTTAGCAAGTTATTGATAGTTTAATAAAGCCACATTTGCATCCTACTCCCTGGATTTCATTTTCGAGAATGCCAAGCCACATGTATGTTCCCCCATAATGCAACAGAATTCCTCTGGTGCATATGGGCCCATCCATCTCCATCTAGGAACCTCTGTAGTCCAACTAGGGACCATGGAGGCTAATGGTGATTACCATTGTATGTTTTTTTTAAAGTGGTATAAGTGAGTTTTATCACGCTGGAGTAATTTAAAGACAAATCTGACCTTTTTTTTTTTTTGACTTCTCATCTGTGATTCACTTTCTGATTACTGAACAGGGAGTGTATTTGGCTGACGGATAAAGCAGTACAACTTAGCGTAAGTAAGGCATACAATAAGATACTCAACCTTACAAAAATTTATTTCTTTATATTAATACCTTCGACAGAGATTTCGAAAGACAGACAGACATGTACGTGGGCTTCAACCCGATAAAAATATCACTGATTACATATTAGCTGAACAGCTTATTTTAGCTTTGACCTTTTAACTATTATATGAGTACTTATGCTACTGTAGTCATATTATAAATTAATAGCTAATCTGTGCTTTTTAGCTTGTTATAACTAATGCTGCCTCTGCGTTGGCTCTTTGGCGTGACGTTGCTTACAAATAAGGTCTATGTAAATTTATTACACTGCATGAAGAACCAAGACACAAACCATGACACTGACCATGCGATGAATAACAATGTCTTTCTCTTGCTAATAATTTTATCTCCTATGATAAAATCTGAGATCTCCAAAGCGCTAAGATTTAGGACATAGACTGTCTGTCAAATCCAGTTAAACTCACATATTTTGTCTTGGCGTCTGCTCGATATTTACTTCATTCAGAAGATTGCGCTGTTCTTTAATGAATTTGACAGCTTTAATTTCAGCCCGTGGTTCTTGAAGATTAATGCAGTCTATAATGACGTTATCCAGTCGAGCTCCCGGCTTGGAATGAATCAGACCTCATCCAATACCTCATTTGGGAATATTACATGCTAACTCGAGTCACCAGTATACTCTGGATAACACCTGACTGTTGGAAATTTTCCCACTGGATTGTCAATCGAGGTTGGAATTATTTTTCCTTCTTGGAAATATAATTCAAAAATAAATATTGACCCATAATGATCTGTTTGATAAGTAATGAACAAAAGACAATGGGATCTGATGTTGCATGGGAAGATAATCAGCAGGGTTTTTTTTTTTTTTTTCCATTTTTGAAGCTAATATAGTTGCTTTTTAAAACTCATTCATGTGGAGTCCTGGCCACACAAGTTACTACAGTAGGTAAATTATGCACTACTACAATTAATAGTGAGCAAAGTGAGCTTCTATGGCAAAATGATCACTTCTTCCATCACTTCTCATCCTGTTAGACTCTGCTTTGGCCTTTGATACTGTTGATCACAACATTCTTCTTCACAGATTACATCACACTGTTGATTCTTTGACTCTGTTTACAACTGGTTCTCATCTTATCTTACTGAAAGAACGGAGCATGTTGCCCTGGGAGTGGCTAAATTCACTACACACAATGTCACCTGTGGTGTTCCTCAGGGCTCTGTGCTCGGCCCTATTTTGTTTATATTGTATATGCTTACTCTGGGCTGTATCATCAGTCGACACGGTAGTTTATTTCATTGCTATGCTGATGATACTCAGCTTTACCTTAGGATAAATTCAACCACTTCGTCTACTCTGCCATCATCCACTTTGACTATCTGTTTGGAGGAGATAAAGTCATGGATGAAGCAAAATGTCCTGCAGCTGAACAGCTCTAAGACTGAAGCTATTTTAGTGGGCACCCCACACTGGGTTAGGACATCTAATATCACCAGTATTACCTTTTCTGGTCAGGATATCCCATTGTCAACATCTGTTATTAACCTTGGAGTTAAAATGGACTCTCATTTGACGTATGAGGCTCGTATCAAACATCTGTGCAAGACGTCTTATTTTCACCTCAGGAATATTGCAAAACTGCATCTAGCACTCACTTTTGCAGATGCAGAAAAGTTAGTCCATGAGTTTGTCTCCTCCAGGCTGGACTTCTGCAATGCTAATTGCTTATGCTTCTCATTGGGACTCTCATTGGGATGTAAAATTCTTTCCTGATCACATTTGCTTCACATGATAAAAATATCTTACATCAGGGTAAATGTCTTTATGTACATCGGGGAGAGGGTTTTTGCTTTGCTCACTTCTCAGTTACCACCTGTTTCATATTATAAACTTGTATAAACTACTAAGTTCCTATTATGGGAAATTAATCAGCACCATCTGCCAATATCCAGGGAGTAGGATGCAAAATGCAAATAGGCTGCAATAACTAAACAAGTAAATAAATAAACAATTAAAATGCTGGGAAAGAACCAAAACCTAACCAAACAAATCAATATCAAGACAAGGTTATGTTAGGAAACGCATACACTGATCAGCCATAGCATTAATATCACAAAAATTACCTATTGGTCGTAACTTTTGATTATAACTCACAGTATATACAGTATCAGTAAACTGGTGACAGGATCTTGGGCACCCAAGGATCATCCATGCTCTCAGAGAGGTCTATTGCACAGAAAAGCCAATGCAACACAAATTAAAAAAAAAAATCCAACACACCACAGCCCACAATGCACTCGACACAGCAGGCAAAGCTCCCAAGGCCACCAACCTGACTCCCAAACTCGCCAGATCCCATAAGTTGTGTGGTAATATTATGGTATAAAAGTACAGGTAACTTAAGGAAACAAATGCCAAGAAGAGAAAAATATAACTAAAAAAAAAAAAAAATCAAAGTAATCAGGGGAAATACAGCCAGGTGAGAGGCGAGGTGAAATGTGGAGTATGATGGTCTGGTGGTCTGGGAAGCAATTTTCCATTCCAAGAAGGGGGGAGGAGCAACATATTACAATAAGTCACAGAGCAACCAAAGTCCTTGGATGTACTACAGTAGACCCCTAAAAGGGGCTCTTGATGCACTGACTCCAGCCTCAGTCCGCTCCTTGTAAAAGTCCCCAACATCTTTCCTGACAATCCTCTCCAGGCTGCGGTCATCTCTGCTGCTTGTGCACCTTTTTCTTCCACACTTTTTCCTTCCACATAGCTTTCTATTAATGGGCTTTGATACAGCGGGGAAAAAATGTTTTTTAAAAGGATGTTTGGGAACTTCTTTTGCAATTCCCTTTTGAGGCTTTCCCTCCTTATGGAGGATGTCAATGATAGTTTTCTGCGCAATTGTCAGGTCAGCAGTCTTTCCCATGATTGTGCTTCCTACTGAACTAGACTGGCTCAGGAGCCCTTTGCAAGTGTTATGGCTTAATTAGCTGATTAGAGTGGGACACTTTGAGCCTAGAACATTGAAACTTTTCATAATATTCTAATTGTCTGAGATTGTGGATTTGGGGTTTTCATGAGCTGTATGCCATAATCGTCTCAGGTATGACAAATCGCGGCTTGAACTATCTTGCTTTGCATGTAATGTGTCTATCTCATATATTAGTTTTACATTTTGCATTCGACTTTTCCGAGTTTCACCTGTAAATAGATTCATTATGTATAGATACATTTTCCTGATGTCACTTGTACTGCTTTTTACAACTTCATCTTCATCACCATGATACAGTACAAGTCACCTCACTTTACCTCCATAATAGAGTAAATGCATCCAGGTCACTACTGTAGCTGTAGCTGTTCATCTCCTTATCCACTGGAGGGCAAGATTTTCCCACTAGTATTTTTTTTTTCTGGTTTTGATTACAGATTTTAAAGTATCTTCTGATTATCCTTTGTCACTGGTTATTATTATGATTACTATTATACTATTTTTATGCAATATTTGTGCTTTTTCCCTGAAGTCTTGTCAGAAGTTATGTATTTCAGAGCTCCACATGAACTTCTATCCCCATCCTGCTGTAATGTGTAGCAACCTACAAACATTGCTACCCTGAACGCCAACCCGAAACACAACAGTTGTCACCTCTGATATTCTGGTTATACATCACCTCACGATGTGTCAGTTTTTAAATAGATTCTACCTGATGCTTGGGACCTTTTATCAGCATTTGCATCCTGTTCTAGTCATTTCCTGACACAAATATACTGTAGATAGCAAGACTTCCCAAGGCTGGATGACCTCCTTATATTCCTGTACGCTTCTTGTTCAATTATCTTAAGTGCTGTAATTGAGTTAATGTTCTTTTTCTTTTTAAGAACTGTGTTTACTGCCCCAGTGGTGTTTACAGTCTGAGATGGAGAATGACGCCACACCAGGCAATGCTTCTTCCAAAGCACCGAAAACCTGCCATTCCTATTTATTGGGATTTTTAATTGGTTGTGCAACATCGATGGGAGACCTGTCATGATAAAACAGGGCGCCGTCATTCCCAACTCAAATCGTTACAGCCAATTAATGTTCTCGAGTATCATCCACAATCTCCAGTATACTTCCTGATCTTTTTTTCAGGCTTGTTCATTGTTAATTATGCCACCAATAATCATTGGCCAGCCACCTGGTTTGTGCTTGAATTCCTTCAGGAGCAATTGAATCTTGTGATGGCATTCTCTACTGCAGCACAATGCTGATTAGGCTCAAATGTAAACGTGAACAGTTTTTATTTCAGTTCGGCGTTCAAGTCAAACCTGGACTTTTGATTGCACAGAAAATACTTATGCAAGTAAAATCTACCTTTATTTCTCCGTATAATCCCCTGCTACACTAATGCACCAGTGTCTTGGATACCATCAATGTAGAAAGTTTTTTTCAGGACACCAGAGACATGATGATCTGAAATTCTGGCCTCTCAGGAACTCCATTTAAGGCTCAAACATATGGAAATGGATTGAGGTCAGGCCTGTATAGGGGATGTGCCGATAACTGCCAGACGTGTGGTGTTTGTGAATGAGTGTGTGTACAGTTCGCACAGACTAATGTCTTTTCCACAAGTTACCTACAAGGTAGAAAGTTTTCTCTTCTCAGTATGCTGGAGCTATGGTCAGATTGCTTGTTTCCCCATCTGAAACGCTGGCCTCCCAGGAACTCCTTTAATGTCCCAAATACCAGGACAAGGCTTGGGCGAGGTCAAGACTGTACTGGGGATGTGGCAATAACTCCCAGTCGAGTTGCTGCAACATGTAAGAGGTGTTCCTGAATGATCGCGTGTACAGTACAGTTCCGACAGACCGATTCATCTCTTCTGCAAGTTGGTGACAAGTTATCCGTTGATTTTCAAGGATCAGAGGTTCCACAACTGCAGTATAGGGTCTGAGCCACCTCGGCCGGAATCCTCATTCATGGACATACGGACTTCTTAAAAATGTTTGCACATTCAACTGTTTTACAGCAGCTAAATGGCTCATACACATACGGTACAATCATATGCTGTGCATGAAATTTGTAAATGCCGATCAGCTTTACATCTCAATTCTCGAGAAATTCCACCCCAAGTCCCAGTTAGACTTGAATGCTCCCTGTATATTTTGCCGATTATCAAATGCAGGTCTTAAAATGCTCCTGATGATCTCAGTTTAAACCTCGCAGACTAAAACCAAGAGCAATAGTAATAGTAATATTTTATATATATATATATATATATATATATTTATATAGTGTTTTATAGGGCTAGAATTATAAATGTGACATTCAAGTCTCATAGTTGTAAACAAAAATCCTTCGAGCAGAAATTACTCCTGAAACAAGGCTCTGGGACAGGACAAGCACGCTAACTACATGAAAGATGGTTTTTGGCTGCGTAGATCTGCTTGAGGAAGATTGCATAAAGATTGATAAAAAGAGCCTGGTAAATTATTCAGCAATAATGAGAGGGAAAAAGTGGCCTACACATACGGTACTGTAGCTGGAATATTTAAACTTCTTGTTGTGCTCACTACTTACTAGTGGACTTACAATTAGTTCATGTCTCTACTTTCTTCTTCTTTTTTTTTTTTTTTTGATCTTGTATACAGAACTGTGCAAAATTCTTGATCCACCCTTTATTTCTTCACATTTGCTTTCAAAGAGTCTGACTTTCTTGTACTTTTAATGCAGCCTTCAGGACGTTTTTTTGTCTCTCATTTTTGGCCTCGCATTTTCAGTTCAGTCCCTGTACCTGAGCAGTGGTAGAAAAATGGTGAGAAACAGGTGCAGATGATGACGGATGATCAGGCTGGTGATTAGTACACTGGTGATGCTGAATGCTGAGTGGTTGGAACAGACGAGAGGGGAAATGAGGTCGCTGCTGAGGTTGGTGTAAAAACTGTCTGTTTTTAAATTGTATATCTAGGTACTGTACTTTGCAGCCTGTCGCAGTAAAAACAAATTGCTCCCATTTCTTTAATTAACTTTTTTTTGTTTAATATTAAACATATTGAGTACTGTTAACTTAAATAATTACAATAAGTTCAAATTAATAGACCTTGATAAGTATTTAAAACTTTTTGGTTGTTGGGTTTGTAGAAATGACACTTTTCAAGTTAGCTGAAATTTGAAATTTGATATTCTCAGTAATTGTAAGTAACAGTAACTGTCACCTTAAAGTTCCAACAACTTGAAATCCTTCAGACTAACGGTATTGCGTTTGATATCATCAGGGTAATAGGGCACTGGTGGCTCAGTGGTATGCTCAGCCTGCCATGCGAAAAGCCCGGGTTCGATTCCCAACAACTGGATGAAGTGTCTGTCCCAAGCCCAGATAAACTGGGAGGGTTGCATCAGGAAGGGCATCTGGTGTAAAACCTGTGCGCCAAACTTGTCTGCGGACCGGAATGTCTGCTGTGGCGACCCATTGCTGGGAGCAGCCGAAAGACCAACAACAATTTATTTGATTTGCAACAACTAAAACATTATAATTGCTATTAAATAGTATGAATAGTATTAGGCTACTCAATAATGCAAGTAAAGAACGATTAATATGAATGAGTACAACAAACTCAAAAACTGATAGTTTTGTTTACTTAAAATTGGAAACATCATTACGTAAGAAATTTAATGTAACTGATTACCTTTAATTTTTTTTTTTTGAGTTTTGCCAACTTATTCTGGTTTACAATGTACATATTAAAGCTTCAAAAATACAGTGTAATTGTAGTAATGAACGCCAGTCTAATCGATGAGGGCAAAATAACGGAGGCTGGAATTTATGGAGGGAGTCTTAGTTTTCAGGAAAGTTTTATCTGAGCATGCCGGTGTGATAAGCAAAGTGCTGGAAAACAAGCCAATTCTACTGCAGCTCCAGGGTGATTACATGTGAAGCGATTGCTTTCCAGTTGGCTCATTGTAGCTAGATGGAATTCTCTAGTGACTTTACAACTTCTCGTAGATATCTGCCAATAAATGGACAGATATATATTTTTGGTGTGTGTAAAAAAACAAAAAAGAAAAAGGTTATATAGAACTGCTGCTGCCATGTTGTTGTCATACTTTCAATTTTTCCAAATCAGAATCAAATGCACCCTAATGGAATTATGTTTATAAACCAAGAGCTACAGCATGCACGGTCCGCAGTAAAAATCCCAGCATGCCATGGTTACTGACCTTTTACTCTCATAACAGGGCTAGACAGCATATCATTAATAATGATGACACCATGTAACAAGCACTCCCAGTTTACTCTGCATTATGAAGAAGGCTTTTGAAGGAACATTTTATAGCCTTTCCATTCAATATATTTGGTATGTAGTGAAAACTTGGCATAAAACAAGCATTTCAGACATAAAATAATTTAACATAACGCCACTGAGATTTGGTGATGTAATGCGTTGCTCAACAATAATAGTTTCAATGTCAAGCTGTTGATAGATATTAGAATTTAGTTGTATCATGTAATATCAGTCGCACTTTCAGCCATATACGCATGCATGCACTCATGAATATTTACACCACCGAATGGAAATTGCATGAGGTCCTCTTTTAAAAAATGTCTCTTTTATTTCATTCTCCTGGCAATGCTTCTTTTTTTTTTTGGCTGACACACACTCTCTCTCTCTCTCTCTCTCTCTCTCTCTCTCACACACACACACACACACACACACACACACACTGTGCTGTGAAAGAGAGGCAGGATATTTCTTTAAGCTTATAAGGAGAACCCTCTTCTCAGGAGGAGCCATCCAGATGATGCTCCTAGAACAACAGTCTTTGCTTCAAGCACATTATCCATTTCCCCATGTGTTTAGACATAAAGGAGATAAAGAGATTCCCGCTGTTATAAATGCAAGATTAGAGGCTGACAAAAAGAAAAATTAAGGCCTTAATCCTCTTTCCTGCTGAAATATTGGCAGCATTTTCTTCCTTTCGCCATTCTCCACATGAAACAGTTAACCAAGCCGTATAAATTATTAATTTAAATAATGCACAGTTTTTTTATATAATAAACCGAGTCTATTAATAAGGTTATATAGAACTGCTACAACCTCCTACAGAGAATTTGTATTGGTGGATTTTCTAAATACTTGGCTAACACTGAATTGACAGAGTCCAAAAAAGATCGGAAGTGCGAAACATTTACTTTTTGTCGTGTCCAGGTTATTCGTCCATCATTAATTATGCCTCCAAGCTGCCCGTAACAGGATGCCAGCCATCTGGCCTCTGGGTTGACTTTGTCCCTGTGAAATGAAGTCTTGCCATGTCACGCTCCACTGAAACACACCCACACATGCCTGCAACATTCATCCATCCAAGAACAGTTTGTTTGAGCGATTTGCTATGACTTCCGAACTGTTTGGCGAAATGACAGAGTGAATTCAGTACAGTTAGCGACCGACAAATCCAATAAAATCTTGTTAGTGAAGAGGGCAAAGCTCATACTCAGATTTGACAGATAGATGACACTGGAGAACCTTGGAGGTGGGCTGAAATCGACCGTGAACGTGCCTCGAAGCCGTAATGGAAAAACAACGTTGCTTTTGTGCCGGGTTGATGAATAGAGAGGGCTCACGTATGGGTAATTTTCACTGTGGGGGTTGAGGGATTACACTGTGGGATTACCTGCCTGTTCATTCATCATGCCTTATCCATCAACTGATTGGATGGCTGTTACTGCTAACACTAAAGAACAACAACAAAAACGTTCAAGTGCACTGTACGATATGTCACGTTGTGCGTTTGGTCAAATGGAAATCATCAATTGTCAAAGTCATTACAATTGTTTAAAGATTAAATAATAGCTAAAAAAATAGAGATGTTACTTCATTTATAATTCATATGTTTTCTTTCTTTTTTTACATATTTGGTTTGAATTATGTTATACTTGGGATATACAGTACTGTGCAAAGGTCTTAGGCGCCATATTATATGTAATACAAATTTTGGTATAAGTTTATTATGTCTGTATTATTATGTACAAGACTCCTATTCTCCAGCATGCTCAGTAAAACCTAACAGCTGTTTTATTTACTGTACTGTGCAAAAGTCTTCGGAACGTCCAAACCAAAGCCATAAAGCAATGATGCTTTTGAAAACATTTCTACATTAAAAGAAATTTCTATAAAAAGCACTAAGTAATAACAAACAATAAACGGTCAATATTTGGTGTGTAAGCTCTTTCCTTGAATATAAGCGGTAGTGTTTGATACAGATGTGTGCAGTATTCTAAGTAAAACAGCTGTTAGGTTTTACTGATCATGCTGTAGAATATGAGTTCTTTTGGTAACTTTGTCACACTCGCACCTTTCTATTTTCATGCAAAACCCAAGAGTCTACATTATTGATTTTTTTCCCATCTGAAAACTGGTCTGCCGTGTAATATGCCTTAATATATATTATAAACTTATAGAACAAAATTTGTACTATAGATAATATGGCACCTAAGACTTTTACACAGTAGTGTATATGTTTATACAGTGGAACCTCGGATTGCGAGTAACACGGTTTGCGAGTGCTCCGCAAGACGAGCAAAACTTTTAAATAAATTTAATAAATACACTTTAGGGGCCTCCGAGTGGCGCAGTGGTAAAAGCGCACGCCCTATCATCCGGAGATCGCTAGTTCGAATCTCGGGTGATGCTGTAACCTCTCGCAGCTGGAGGTCTAGAGAGCTGATTGGCCGAGGTCTCTCAGAGGGGAGGGATGAGAGGTACATAGTGCTCCCACATTAATCACGGCTCTACAGCCAATCAGGGGCGTCTGTGAGCTCACGCAACAGAAGGAGCGGATAGCGCTGTCCTCCGAGTGTGTTACGCCTGAGCGTGAGCGAGCGGTTCGAAAAGATGCGGTCGGCTGGCGTCACGTGGTTCGGAGGAAACACGTGATAGTCTTCGGCCCTCCCGGCTGAGTGGTAGTAGTCGCCTTAATGTGGGAGCGCCCCCTAGTGACGGGCAGGAATTGGACACGACTACATTAGGGAGAAAATCAGGGAAAAATCCCCCCCCCCCCAAAAATAATTAATAAAAAAAACATTTTGTCAGAGATTATATTAAACCTATAGATAATCATATACAGTTAAAATTACAATACAGTGGAACCTCGGATTGCGAGTAACATGGTTTACGAGTAAGGATTTTTAATAAATTTTTAATCGGAAACGAGTGCTGAGTATCATGTATCACGCATGCGACTCTTATTTTGACACCGAGCGTCACTCTCTCACCTTCCCCCCCCCAAGGCTTTGCAAACACACAGAAACTCTGCTCATCTCTTATGCGTGTGCGCGTGTAATTTGACACCGACACACACACACACACACACACACACACACACACACACACACACACACCTCCTGACGCTCTCTCGCCTTTTCACCCCCTCCCCGGCTTCACAAACACACAGAAACTCTGCTCTTTTTCTTTTCAAAAGTAAGGTGCTGGTTCATTTTTTTTTTTTTTTTACTTTACAGCAGTGACTCCCTTAGTATGCGCTCACGCCAGGTCAGAGTGATTTCTTTTTTTCCCTGTTAAAATGGTGTTTCCGTTGTGTGTGTGTGTTTGTTGTGAAACTTAAAAAGCGAGGTGGGGAGAGGGAGGAGGAGTGTTACTGTGTAAAACGAGGTGAGGGAAGAGGCTAATTCCACACATACACACACACACACACACACACACACATACACACACGGTGCCTGTGCGCACCAACGGAAACACTTATCTGTCAGGATTTGTTTGTACTTTTTTTTAAAGGTAAAGTGCAGATTAATTTGTTTTAGTTTCATTTTTATAGATTGTATTAATTATTTTTATGTATTTATTTTTTGGGGCTGTGGAACRAATAATTTGAGWTTTCATYATTTCTTATGGGAAATGATTTGGTTTACGAGTGTTTTGGAACATGAGCCCACTTCCGGAATGAATTATGCTTGAGCATTCCTAATTTGATGCCTAATTAATTTGTCCCTAATTATTTTAAATTAAATGAAACATCAAATAAAATATAAAATTTGATTGTCATGTTTTACTCAAACAAAGTTGCTTTAATGCTAGATGCTGTATTTTTGCAGCAAACAAAGTGCTGCCTAAGTCTTCTGTGCTGAAAAGCTGCTCATGTGACATAACCACTGTAACCATAATAATAAAAGCAACAGCAAAGTTGTCAAAATCAATCCAGCATGCTGGTTCAATATCATAAACCAGGAACTCTAGTCCTGGAGTGTCCAAAACACTTTGGTGATTGTTCTGCTCAAGCACAGCTGATTGAACTAATCTGGTAATTACTAGGTTCAGTAGCTGTGTTTAGTCAAAGCTGCCAACTTTTCTGAAAAGCTTGGAGTGAGATTTTGAAAATAAAGTCATTGGTTCTGCACAAACACATACACAAATACATGACACCCTCGTTGCACATGCCCAGTCATTTTGTCCAACACTAACCATACACCTTATCCTGCATAGCTCAGGGTCTGTATATTTTAGCATTGCAGTGTTATAGTGACACAACAGATGCATGTGACTGTAGTTATTCAAGCTGGTGCAATGAACATTTGAAATACTCATCCAAAACCAAAAAGTGAAATAGGGCCTATCTTACCCACTGGCCCAACCACATACATGTGCAGGCAGCAGGGGTGTGGCACAGAACTCTGGCCTATACAAAAGGGGCCTCATAGGGGCCACGTCCTTTCTTTATGACAAGAGCCCTCCTATCATTGAGACCCTGGGTAGTGTTTATCACGTGTGTGAGTTTGTTGTAATCCAGTTTGATAGCCTTTGAGTGTTATTATGAATATAAAAAGAGCTACATGATTACACTCAGTGCAGATATTTTAATGTCATGGCAAATAATCACGCATACAAAAAAATGCTGGGTTATTTTTACTACCCAAAGGCTGGGTTGCTTCTGTTGGGTCATTTTTCTGGGTTATTTATTTACAGTGAGTTGGCTACTTTTTGTTTAACCCAGCTTCCTGGGTTGGAGTTGGGTTAGCTAGTGACAGCTAACATCACAGACAAGATCGCCCCTCCCCCGAAGTTCACCAGTGTATTCAGTGGCTGTGTTGGCTTCGTGTCTTTTTTTTGTTTTTTTTTGTGGAGCCGCTGGGAAAAAAAACGTTAAATACAAGGTCTGTATACACACTTTCACTCACATATGACTGAATTTGTTCACTGTATGTAACATTTATTACTGTTACCGTGTTACACTCAAACTTACACTTTCAGCCTGGTCTGTGCTATAGCATGAAAGTTTTGTGAGGTGCTATAGCATGCTAGTTTATCTGACAATCGCTGCTAGCTAGCCAAACCAATGAACCCCACCTGTGTATGAAAGAAACTGCAAAAATGTCTGAGCTTTTTAGCTTTCTTTGTAGAATTCTTGCAGGGTGTATGAAGGTGGTGAATTGATGAATGAAAGCTAAACTGTTAACTGTAGTGCCAGCATGACGCTAGCATTTAGCTAGGTTGCTAGCATTTAGCAACCACATTAACATTAGAGGTTTATTAATCTCAGTGCTTGAGACAATAAAAAGCTGAGGTGTTACAAAACACTAATCTTCTTACAAATATGCATACTAGCCAACCCTCTAGATTTTTCCATAAACTTGTAATTCCTTTCTTTCTAAGGTTGGAACCGACACTGTGGAATATCTCCAGCAGGTTGAAGTGTCGAGGCCGTACCCTTACATCCTGATGTTGGGAGATAATGACCAGCACTGCTCTCAGGCATTAGTGCTCCTCAGTAACAGTATAGTAATGATGTCGCTGTTGAACTTGTTTTGTATTATTTTATCTTGTACTTTTGAAAAATAAATCTTTTTTCTATGATTTGTACATGTAATTGGGTGTTTATTGCATATATGTATGGTTTGTAAAACTTGGAGTTTTTTTTAAATAGACAAGTATATCAAAGTAATTTAACTGTTTTACCCATAGAAATGTAAAACATAAAAGTAATAATAACCTATTTGTGAGGTAGAATTAATCCAGCATTCCAGTTAATAGAATGGGGAGAGTAGAATAGTTCTGGGTAGAACATTTGACCAATTTATGTGGTAGACTTAACCTATCATTATAGTTAAATATGACCTGGCATTTGGATTGAATATTTTACCCATGTTGCTGGGTTAAATTAACCCAGCATGTAGTTGGTCCAATATTTACCCAGCAGCTGGGTTAAAAACAACCGAAACTGGGTTGTTTTTAACTCAGTGTTTTTTAGGGTGCATGTCTTTCCCTCTTTGGATAGCACTTTGTCACTACTCTTTAATGCTCCATGTGAAGAGGAGAGATTAGGTAGCAGCTCTGCTTTAGTGAATTACAAACTGTCGGGGACACTGGCCCGTCACGACTGGCGTTAAAGATCTCTGTGGTAAACCAACCTTGCTAAAACAACTCATACTGGTTGAGTCCGTATTGGACCCAGCACATTTTTTTTATATGACCGAGACTTTGACCGAACCAAGAACACCATTCATTGGCATCTGAACATTAATAACACTACTATATGTTCAAATGTGATCAAACTGTTGATGAACAATGACCAGACCAATGCTGTTTGGACAAATGCGGCAGTAAGTGATCAGGCAGGTAACTCATTCAATTAGGTTAATTATCCATTCTAATCAAATCTAATTATTCAAACAATAATGTAAATGTCGTTCTACTGGCTTCTGAAAAACTCAAATACACACGGTGAATACTTTTCTCTTCTCATCTCTCATTTATTTCAGGGCACATGGCTTCCTTGGCAAGCATATAATGTGACTAAACTAATTTCATGCAATTTCTTGGTCCAGTGGCGGCTCACGCCCAGGCCTTCTGCTTGAGATAGCTATGTACAATATACACACATACATTTCATTAGCCTCAGCCTTTCATTAACAGATCAGCATGAAGTCTCAATGCCACAGAAGCAGATTTTTGGACCGGTGGTGTACGTCCAGCCTGACTTGGCATTTGCTGTCACTGACAGCCAGTGAGGTTTACTGCTAATTACTAACGTAATTTATCAACCATGGATTATCACAGCGTGTGGTGGTAGGATATTAAGCCATGTGTGATCACAGTTTAACAAGCCCTCTCACACTTCCACATACACATTAGAATACGGCCCAAACACCACAACCAAATATAACAAACTAAAAGAAAAAAAACCTTTGTAAAATCTAAAGCCATAATCAATGGAGGAGGTCTGGGACATGCACTCACCGGCCCCGTTATTAGGTAAACCTGTTCAGCTGCTTGTTAGTGTCAAATGTCTAATCAGGGAATTGGGAATATGGCAGCAACTCAACACAGATTTCAAAACCAATGTTTGTTGGTGCCAGATGGGCTGGTCTCAGTATTTCCAAACATACTGCTGTACTGTGGTTTTCATTCACAACCATCTCCATGGTTTGGAGAATGGTCAGAAAAAGAAAAAAAATGTGGCAGTTTTTTCAGCAAAAATGCCTTGTTAATTAAAGAGGTCAGAGGAGAACTTGGCCAGACTTGTTCGGGCTGATAGAAACGCAACCATTGTCCAAATAACATCTGATTACAACCAAGGAATACTGAAGAGCATCTCTAATTACAGGACCACAAATGCAAATACACAAAATGCCTAAGAACGATAATCTGAGACTACAATTTGCATAAGGTCACCAACAGAAGTTTGGAAAAATGTTACCTCGTCTGATGAGTCTCAATTTTTTACTGTGACATTTGGGTGGCAGGGTCAGAATTTGGCATAAACCGCATGAAAGCATGAGGCCATTCTGCCTTGTATCATCATTTTGGGCTAGTTTTGGTGCTGTAGCCATGTGGTTAGTTTCTTGGCACACTTTGTGTCCCTTAGTACCAGTTGAAGATCCTCAGCCTACCTGAGTATTGTTTCTGAACATGTGCATCCCTTTATGACTACAGAATAATGCGCAGTGTCACAAAGCTAAAATCATCTCAAACTGTTTTCCTAAATGTGACAGTGAGTTTACTGTACTTCTTAATTTATTGTACTCTACATGGCCGCCACAGTCAACAGATCTTAATTCAAGGAGTACCTTTGGGATGTGGTGAAATGGGAGATGTACATCATGGATGTGCAGCCCCTCAAATCTGCAGCGTCTGTGTGATGATATCATGTAAATATGGACCAGCATATTTTCCCAGCATCTTCTAAAGTCTACCGTATGCCATGACAAATTAAGTCCCTTCTGAATGCAAAAGTCTGTCCATCCCAGTACTACTGTAGCTAGGTGTACCTAATGATGTATCCAGTGAGTGTAATTAAGGGTATCATTAATTGATCCAAATACTTTTCATTGACATTCTAAATTGAAGTAGCATTTCCTTGTAGTTATTTTACCCCACACTACCTGCATTGATTCAAAAGAATGAGAGCTGGTGTCCATGCAAACGATGTTAATTCACTTCAAATTGGACATGTTGCTCAACCTGATAGAGTCTCCAGTGACTGCTCTTTTAGTCTGCTGGACTTTTATTCCTTTAAAGATGCTTGTCTTTCGTATTGAGAGTTGTGGGTGCTGGATTATGTTTGCCTTTGAAAATTGGATTTTCTAACAAGACAGCCCTTGGGAGAAAAAGACCATTTTTTTTTTTTGCCACAAAACCCAGAGACAATAAAGAAAAAAAGACAATAACAGTAGGCCTGACAAAACATGTAGAACATGCTATGGGATGAGAGATATTTAAATGCAATTTCCAGAAATGTTTGGATTTATAACCAACCAGCTGAGTCTTTTAGACTAATTTAGACAGTAGTTTGATTCTAGAATGTTTTTGGACAGAATGTAGAGGTAATGATAGCCGTAAATGATAGTAAAGTAAATAAATAATGTAAACAAAGAAAAGGGTGAAAGGGTCGCATACTGTACCGCCCGGCACATCGGCTGACAGATACACCCCACACTCGGTGGTCAAAATGTTGGAATGCTGATCAGGAGGCCTCCAGTTTGAGTGCCGATACTGTCAGGCTGCCACTGTTGGACCCTTGAGCAAGGTCCTTCACCCCCAAGTGCTCAGATACAATCAGGTGTCGAGCTACCAACCTGACCCCATAAGTAACTGCCACAGAAACGATGAAAATAAATGAGGTGTCTGTAAATCCATTATTATACAGACCACAGCCTTGTTTTCAGATGGCTCATAATTCACAGATCAAACTTTATCCAGCTAGAGCTAGTATTAAATAAAAGTATTCACTATCATTTACGTTACATTTAGACATTTGGCAAATGCTCTTATCTAGAGTGACTTACATAAGTGCTTCAAAGTTTCTATTCTTAAATATATCCTTACATTAGTTTCATCCAGATAGGAACCTCTGTAGTCCAACTGGGGCCCATGGGGGCCCATTTTGTATGACTGTGTTAGGAAGTCTGGTCAACATTTGCACGCACGTTCACACACTATAGGAAATTTGGGAACGCCAGTTAACCTAATCTGCATGTCTTTGGACTGTGGGAGGAAACCGGAGAACTGGATGGTAACCCACCAAGCACGGGGAGAACATGCAAACTCCATGCATACAGACCTGACGCGGCAATCGAATCCAGGACCTGGAGGTGCAAGGAGGTAGTGCTAACCACTAAGTCACTGTTACGCTGGTTCACTGGGTTACTAAGTATCATCAATCAAACATTGTTGGTAAGAATATTTTTTGGTTGAAGTGGTGGAGGAGTTAATCTGAGTACCTAAGAAACAGATACTGTAGGTCTTTAGTTGTCGCTTAAAGATTCCCAGTAACTCGACTGTACGGACATCTAAAGGACATTTTAGAGGGAAGTGGAAGTAGATGTATGTCCTCAGTCCCTAAGTGTTGGTGGGACCTGTCGAGCAGTGCTTGAGGAAACAGCAGTGCATTGAGGTAAGTGGGTGCTGGGCTGTTTTTAGCTTTGCCGCAAGCACTAGTGTTTTAATTTTGTTGTGGGCGGCTACCAGTAACAAATGCTCATCTTGTACAGTGTCCTTTTACCTTCAGTGAATTGGCTTTACTGCAAGGCAAGACTTGATCTGACTACTTTAGCTTCAGCTGAGAAAGTAGAAAAGTATAGCCTTCAACAAATAAAGATGCTTGAGTTCAGCCCTACATATGAGGTCAGAAGAATCCAATACCAAGACAAAAGGACTCAAGTGCGGTATGGGCTGTTAACCACAAGGAAGCAGAACACACAAAATAGTCAATGGCCAGTATGGATTTCTAAAAGCTTTCACAAGTGCTCACATTTTTCTGGAGGACAGGGAAATTGGAATGGCACAGTGGGAAGCATTGGCACTTCACAGCTTTATGTTCTCCATTACAATCCTGAGCTTCCTGTCTGTGCGGAGTTTCACATAATTGTATGGTTTATGCTGGTGTGTCTGGTTTTCCCCAAGCTCCTTAAAACAAGACAGCAGATGGACTGGCTACGATAACGCTGCTCTTAGTGGAAATTTGTTGGTACATGGTAGCCGGCTATTGCCTGGTATCATACGAAAGCTGTATTTCCACCTCACAACCAGTGAGGTTTTATAAGCAACTGGGAAACATCTGGTAGTATGGCAGGATTTATTGACTTCAGCTTGGTGCTAGTGCTGGGTACATTTCTTGATTAATTCAGTTATAATCACAGTAAGTGATTATATTTGAATAATGAATATGGATTATCTCCTTTTATCTTGCCAGCCGGCCATTCTACATGTGCACTGGCAAAACATTCGCACACAGAGCCCCACCGCTGTAACTGGGAAACAAATACTGGTGTTCGACCTGAACTGCAAAACACTGTTTCAGCCAATCATCACTAGGGGGAGCAGCTGTGCTCATGACCAGGATACGGGGAAGGCAGATGGGTCAATGGGAGCAAGAGCATTGACCCATCTCAATGGGAGCAGTTTAAATGGGAGCAGTTTAAAGGCAAACAAAAGTCTGAGACAGAGGAGAAGATCGGAAGAACAAAAGATGAGGCAGAAATTATTTAAGGATTGTTCAGGTTTTTTTGCTCAGGTTTTTCTTAAATCAAAATTGAGGTGCATATTTTAGTTTGTTTGTGCTAGCCAAGCCAAATTCCACAACGATCGTTCCATGGACATATGCATTCCAAAGGTTAGCTGCACATGCACTGAGCTAAATTTGATAGGCACCTTTCAAGGTTTTGGTGTATTTAAAACAAATGTAATTCTTTTTTACACCAGAAATAAGGAGGCTGGATAAACAACCTTGAACTTGTTGCCTGCGAAGCCCCCTATGCGGCAAGCTGACGGGGCTAAACGCCACCTAGAGCCTGCGCTCTCCCACACATTGCATGCTTTATATAAAAGCCAAGATTAAAAAGCAGCACATTGCTGAGGACTGAGCTTGGAAGAAAACAAGGTTTAAATATCATTTTGCGGATATGCTCTTGGTACCGGTTTAAAAAGTCTGACAAGCAGGTTTATGCAAAATAAAATAATGTAACGTAACGTTTGACTTCATCATATTCAATAGATGAAGCCACCAAGCTAGGCAGCTAAGTTGAAATGCTAGGAAGCTAACTCAGATGAGTGACATGAGGTAAAAATATATATTTTTTGTCTCACAAAGCGAACGGTAGGATCAGTGTTTTACATTTAATAAGTAAACATGTCTGTATGATGTTTGATCTACTTGTGTAAGGAGAAGTCATGCTTATGATGAAGATAAAACCAGGTAAAATTGACAGACAACTTCAAGCACTGCAAAGCGATATGAATCTTAACTGCAGTGAAACGTTTAAATGGTGCAAACATTTTAAAGCAGTCTGTAAGTTTCTGCAAACATTCAGAGATTGTTACACCTGTTTCTTGAAATTTGACAGATACTGTAACTTGTCACCAACTTCGAGAAAGAGACACGTCAGTCTCCGAACTGGGAACTGAACACACAATCATTCACCAACACTATTTGCACATCACAGGAACTTGGCTGAGAGGAACCCCAAGCGATTTCCAAATTTGGGCCATTAAAGGTGTTCCTAGGAGGCCAGCGTTTCAGACCTGAAGCAGGCAGTCTGATCATCATTCTATAAATATTCTACCTTGATAGTATTCAAGCACTAGTCAAACACTGGGAAGTGCATTAGTCTGGTAGGCGAGTATACAGACAGATAAAGGTAGTTTTTACTCTGAAAATTGTGTTTTGTTACCCTATACAATCAAAAGTCCCAGTTTGACTTGAACACCTCTTGTGTATCCAGTATATCTCATTTGAAGGTAAGAAAACTGACTCTGTTTATTTCTGATGGTGTGTGCAGCAATGTTGGATGAGCTTTGATTTGCTCGTTGTAGGAAACTGTGGCTCGTAAAGTTCAAACACATCAAAATTTTTTGCAATATTGCCCAGTTCCACTTGACACTATGCATTTGGTAACTTTAGAAAGTTGAACTTTAACTAACACGGTCATAAGTAATCATACAGATCCATCCAGACGAATGTACAGTCACTGCAATAAAATATGTATCACCCATCATAAATCTAGCTGTCGTTAGATGAGGGCTACAAAGTGAAATGGGTACATGGGAAAAAATGGATGAATGTTCACGCGTTGCTAGCACTCTTGGTTACATTTTCGCCAAAGAAGGAACAGGAGCCAGCTAAAATTAGCCTGATCCACACTCAGAAACACACGGTTAGGGCTGAGAGGAAAAGTGCAATTAGCAAAGTGCAATTAGCTGTCTCTAGAAAAAGGTTCAACCTCCAAGTGGCCTGTTTGAACCCACAGACAGCACATGTTAGAGCTCCACTTTGAGGATATAAAACCCACCATCAGGGCAACACACATTCTGAACAAGGTGTCAGTGACGGCCTCATGACTAATCACTGAAATACTTTGCATAGAATGTGTTCTTGACCGTTGAACCTCATGTGGGTGAAGTATTCTGTCTTTGTTATCTTTAACTGAAGCTGGTAGTATGACAGCTAATACGGGAATATATGATTTCAGAAAAAAACGTAGAAAAGGTTCTCGTTTTATGAAAAAAGCATTTTTTTCCCTACAGTATGTTGAAGAACAACAGTATATCACAGGTATAAACCAGCCAAATTGTGAAACAGCTGGGATTCTGTCTTGTCTATTTTTGCTGTGCTGTGGAGACAGTAAACACCTGCTCATAAAAGGGTGATAATTCCACTTCTGGGGCAAAAAAAAGGAGATGTTTATAACTGTGAAGAAAGCCTCAGTAACACAGAGACGGTCTATAATCAATTGCACTCCATCAACCAGGGATTCAAAAGGACACTTTTAATGTATTCAGATTACATACAGTAGATGTAAACAGATTTCATTAAACAAAGAGCCATTCTGCTCAATGTCTAAGTTTGTGTACAAGGTTAATTATTAGAGTCGACCAAGCAACCGACCCCCCAAAAAAAAAAAAAAAAGGAAGACATTTTAAACTGCCATCATTACATTTGCTGTAATAGTTATTTTTAGTTTTATAATGATGGCCAGAGTGATTATGCAGTGTGGGCATAATAAGCCATCCAGTGCCATTATCTTGTTTACTTTCTCTGTGGAATGTTGGCAGGTAAAGTCAAATAATGGAGTAAATGTCACCTTAAGATTTTTTATTTTTTTACTTCGTAAGAATGGAAATGGAAATTACAGGCATTTTAGCTCACTGTGGCATTACAAAAATCCAGGAACAACAGCAACAACAAAAAAAATCTGCTAAAGGCATGAGCAGACTGTAAAAAGCACACTGAGCTCATCACACCTTGAGTAAGGGGTGCGTTCATTTACGCTGATTTTCAAAGGGTCTATGTGACAGCACTAAAACCAATCCATCGCAGGGCACACACACACACACACACATACACTCACTCTCTCACACACTACAGGCAATTTGGGAACGCCAATTAGCCTAACCTGCATGTCTTTGGACTGTGAGAGGAAACCAGAGTACCCAGAGGAAAACCCACCAAGCACGGGGAGAACATGCAAACTCCATGCATGGAATCGAACCCGGACCCTGAAGGTGCAAGGTGACAGTGCTAACCACTACACCACTGTAGCCGTCTCGCCAAAAACAGTATCTTTGCACCTCAGATGCAATCTTACTGTAAGTGTGGGGAAATATTTCTATTTCTAAGTAAACATTCATTAAAGTCAGCATGTAAAGTCAGCCTTCAAAAAACAATTCATTTATCACAGCGACTACCCTTTATCTTATTTAGCATGTGATCTAAATAAAATGTTTTTCTTTCAGACGTTTATTTTCTGATGTCTCACTCATTATACAGACACACTCATGCACGTACACACGTACATACACGCACACACACTGTGCTTTATTTAAATAACTGAATGCATAATTAAAAAAAAATCCTTAACAACGACACCACAAAGCAATGTACTGTATGTGTTCCTTGTGTATGTGTAAAACAGTCATGGAGGTGATGAACACATCACAATGGAGGTGACATTTCATTTTCTTGTGGAAATCTCTGTGTTTGACAACACCGCCTATGGCTTTCATCTTCTGCTGTACATTGTCAGACCTTAGACCGTTGGGATTTGGGATGTCAGCGATGGGTGGAAGTTAGCAGCTAATAGGCAGAATTTTTTAATGGGGGCTTGTGGAAAGATACATAATGTCATGTGCCAAACTTAGACATTGAGGTTTTTTTTTTTCTTCTTAGAGTATTTGCAATGTTACTGACTGAGCCAGAGCTGGCTTGGTAACTGATAAGTAGCTCATCCTAGACGCCAGGGCTAAATCCATATCAGGGGTCATTACAGTCATCAGGTGAAAATCCGTCCTTATAAAATAATCCATCATTTAATGTTTTTCAGCACAAAATGAGCTAAAAAAATATATATTTAAAGTAGGAGCTTCGTGAGTGGAAACTTCAAGGGCTTGGAGATAACAAAGAACATAGACAAAATATGCAAAGCACAAAGACAAATACAGATGTGTGTGTGTGTGTGTGTGTGTGTGGTGGGGGGGGGGGAGTGGAAACGAAATCCAAGATAAGCTGGAATCACGAAAAAAGAAAAAAAAAAAAACAACCCAGAAAATATAACAAGTAAGCAAGAGGTTATTTCCATTTCTTATTCATGAGAAATATATCTGATTATGGTCATGACAAAGGATTTATGACCTGGAGGCAGAGTTGAGAGACGCCACGTGTTTACTTAGTGTACATTAAAATGTTTCTACAGTATATTGTCCATGACACTCTGTTGTTCTATACAGTATAATCAGCAAGAGAAAATATTTATTAGGTCTTTTAAACAGTGTGTAGATCATCTGTTACAGATCAATCGGTTTGCCCATTTGCTTTTAGACCACAGTGCTGTTGAATTCTTGATTCGGATTGGTCAGAAGGTGTTGATTAATTGCCACTGTAGCATTTGAGCAAATCAAAGCTCATCCATTCAAAATAATGTGTCTTCTGTGATGAGATGTGTATTCGACTTTCATGGTGTCAGAGGTTTAGAGCAACCAGAGATACAGCTGTAAGCCTTCAGCACACATGGCATTGCAGTTTCTTAGTAACATGACAACATCAAGGGAAGAAGGGAAAGTGAGGCTGGTGGGAGAAATACTGTTTAAGTGTAGCGTGGCGAACTGAGGGATGCGATGCCTGAACTCAGCATGGCGTTTATTAAGAGAAATCCTGCAACCATATAGGCAAAGTCAGAGCAATTTATGGCACAGTACACCACCGGTATCTAAATAACAAAAAAACTAGTTAGAGCTCAGATTAGTAATGCATGTAAACACTGAACGAGACTTCAGCACGGGATTTGCATAGAAATGTATTAGGAACTAAACCATAATAAATGAATACAGTACAGGATATAATCGAAAGAATAGACTAGATATGGAGACAAAACCAGAAAAGGAAAAAATGCCCATATTTGACAGTTCTTACCATGGCACTGAGTTAGTAATGTTATTATAAATAGATAAATGAAAAGAATTAAATTGTTTGGTGGAAATTACCATTCAGTACAGCGGATGAGTAACTTCTGGAGCTTCGATGGAAGTGACATCAGTGATAAGGTAAGCTCTATGTGAGACGTTAGGGTCAAGGATGATCAAATCAAACTGATGATTTAGCCCTAACCAATTAAATGTTAAACAAATTAACCCATTTTTCAGTTAGATCAGCCTGGACAAGTCAAATAGGGGCATTTTCAGGTTAATATCATGGGCTATACATGTAGTGCAGACAAAAGCATCATAATATATACACAGGGTGGGTCAAAAATAGGGATCTGCTTCACATTCACAATCATGTTTTAGATATAAAAATTATTATTATCAAGAAGTGGACTTTTTGAGCACTTGAGAGATTTAATGTTCAATGTAAAATGTCTAATATGTAATTATAATATATGTAAATAAAAGTCTAAATTTCWAATAARRGAAAAATGTTTAAGTGTTAACTGTAACCCTACTTTTGGCCCATCCTGTGTGTGTGTGTGTATAGCTACAATAATGCAAGTGGTAATAGATGGTGATTCTATCATATAATAAAAATACAGTGGAACCTCGGATTGCGAGTAACTCGGTTTACAAGTGTTCCACAAGACGAGCAAAGATTTTTAATAAATTTTGACTTGAAAAACGAGCATTTCTTGGTTTACGAGTGCCGAGTTTATTGACACCGACACACACACACTCTCTCGCTTTATATCCTCTCTCCCCGGCTTCATACAGACACACACACTCTGCTCTACACAGAAACTCTGCTCTGTCGCGATTCTTTTCAAAGGTAAGGTGCTGGTTCATTTTTTTTTTTTTTTTTTACTTTACAGCAGTGATTCCGTTAGTATGCGCTCAATAGAGAGATTTCTTTTTTCCCCTTTAAAACAGTGTTTCCGTTGTGAAACTTAAAAAGCGAGGTGGGGGGAGGGAGGAGAAGTTTTACTGTGTAAGACGAGGCAAGGGAAGGGGCTAATTCCACAAACACACACACTCACACACACACACACACACACACACACACACACACACACACACACACACACACAGACGCATGCACGGCGCCTGCATGCACAAACGGAAACACTTATCTGTTGGGATTTATTTTAGCTTTTTTTAAAGGTAAAGTGCAGGTTAATTTGTTTTAKTTTTACTTTWTATRTYGYATTAATTATTTTTCTGTATTTATTTTTTTGGGCTGTGGAACGAAGTATTTGAGTTTTCATTATTTCTTATGGGAAGATTTGATTTGGGTTACGAGTGTTTTGGAATACGAGCCCACTTCCGGAACGAATTATGCTCATAATCCAAGGTTCCACTGTATTGGTGTTGGATAATTAACTTATCACAATAAGTTCAATAAAAGGAATCATAAAACTCACTAACGCAAGTGATTTGCTAAATGCAGGAAAGGTGAAAATTAGTCATGAGTAAATGTATGAGATTCACCTCTTCTGTGAATCATAGTCATGCTGGAAGGATTCACTGACTCAGAAGTCTTAGAAATACACTGCCATGTCAAAGCAATTGAAACATTGTTTAAAAAATTACATTCAAATTAAATACAGAAGTAAGTCCACATATCTATTAATCTTAGTATTTAAGGGTTTTATCATCATCCACTTTCAGAATTTACAGTATCTGTATAGAAGTGTGCTCACATGGGCAATGTGTGCTACAAGCACCTAGTTGAGTATTTTACTGTAGATGTCTTTTTCCTATAAAATAAAAAAATCACAAACAGCTGAACTACTGTATAATGTACTATTTACGTAGATCATAGATTTCTAGAAGTTAACCAACATTTAGCCCAGGGTATCCAAAAACATTTGCCTGACAGTTTATGTTCATTGCAGATACAGTATGGCTTGCAACAGTAAATGGTTACATCTACAGACAGATCACCATATAACTACAAGTCAGCATAAGATGAAGCCCAGGATACTTTCAAAGTGATACATCTGCAATATAGGCAATAGTGAAGGTTATTTTAAACTCTTGCAAGTATTATGAATTTGGGATTTATTTGGGATTCATTTAGAAGCTGCAATGGCACTGCATCCAAACACATAAACGTCAATATGGATTTACTTTTGCAGCTAGAATGGCTTCAACTCTTCTTGGAAGGCTGCCCACAAGATTTGAGAGTGTTTCTGTGTCCATTCATTCTGTAGAGCACTTACTGTACGAGGTCAGACACTGATGTTGGACAAGAAGGCCTGGCTCACAATCTCAGTTCCAGTTCATGCCAAATGTGCTCGATGGGGTTGATGTCAGGGCTCTGTGTTAGGGCCAGTCAAGTTCTTCTACACTGAACTCATCAAACCATGTCTTTATAGTCATTGCTTTGGGCACTGGGTCATAGTCATGTTGGAATAGAAAAAGGGTCTTTTGCCAAGAATGACTTCGTCCAAGATGTCTTGGTATACTGAAGCATTAAAGCAAAGCTAGCGTAGCATTGTAACTCATGTAACTCAATTAACTAGTAGTAATGAAAGATCTGAACACAACACGGAATTTCTCTGAGTTAGAAGCAGTTGCTAAAGAGACAAAGTGTTGTTTAGAATGACATTACATTATCTGAAAAATAACCAGTTTTGAATGTGGTTTTGGGCAGGTAGCTGCTCTCCACCATTCTGGCACTGCCACTAAATCTATTAATTCTTTCAGCATACTGTTAGCCCTGCATATATGTTATATGTAAAATAATAACCCGGTCATCATTTTTTGGTTAATAAGTGGTCAGAGAAATCTCACTTTAACTCTTATTCTCTCACACCACGCTGAAAATCTGGGTTTACTGGCCACTGTAAGATATCATTTTCATCTGTCTTGGCTTACTTCTCTTGCTATTCTATGATTAACCCCTCTGGGTGCACATGTGCAGGTGTGCAGTTAGTGCAAATTATGCACTAATCTACAGGCAACATAGAGTAGAGCAGAGTAGAGCCACACTCTACTTCTGTGTCATTTCTTCCCATGTGAAGAAGCTATCAGAAAGCGATTCAGAGAAGGCGAATCCATCAACCTAGTTCTGAGACGTAAATATCTGCAATTTCCCATTACAGACACCTGCAATCAGATCTTTCACATTAATTAAATAATGCTTTCAGAAACTTGCAAGCATAATGACATTTAATATAATATAATGACTGCATATGTTAAGGTCACTATGGATTTGTAACACAAATAAACATACACAAATATAGTCCAGGGGCTTTGCAGCATAAACGGGTCCACCAAAAGCCAGAGTCAATTAATTGGAACTGTTTGATTTTCTAGGTTTATCAATACCTAGAAAATAACTAACTAAATAAATAAATAAAATAAAATAACTTTTCGGTGACTTGGGACAGTTCCACTTTACCACTAAACCACTGGCCACCTTGGCTGATGCAGACATCTGTTGTCCGAGGAGTTGCTCAATTTGTACATTTTGATATATACATATTTTATCACACATTTTCTATTCACTCAATCATCAACATCTATACCGCTTTATTCTGTATAGAAGGTAGGGGCACTTAGGGCACAAAGTGGGGTATACCCTGGACAGGGTGCTAATCCATCTCAGGGCACATGCACACACACCAATACTATGTGATGTCACATACCAACACTACACTATGTCTTTGGGTTGTTGGAGGAAACCCACCAAGCACAGGGAGAACATGCAAACTCCATGTACACAGATGCGGGAATCAAACCTGGACCCTGGAAGTGCAAACCAACAGTGCTCACAACTAAGCCACTATTTTGCCCATTTCATACTAATTTTCTTTTGATTCTGTAAAGCGTCTATGCGACAATGATCATTGTTAAAAGTGCTATACAAATCAAATTTTATTGAATTGAATTGAATACAGCAACTACAGGGTGGGCCATTTATATGGATACACCTTAATAAAATGGGAATGGTTGGTGATATTAACGTCCTGTTTGTGGCACATTAGTATATGTGAGGGGGCAAATCTTTCAAGATGGGTGGTGACCATGGTGGCCATTTAGAAGTCGGCCATCTTGGATCCAACTTTTGTTTTTTCAATAGGAAGAGGGTCATGTGACACATCAAACTGGGAATTTCACAAGAAAAACAATGGTGTGCTTGGTTTTAACGTAACTTTATTCTTTCATGAGTTATTTACCTAGGTTCTACATAAACATGGCTACTTCTATGAAGATGTAACTATGCATAAATGTTTGCTGACAATATTGTGCATTTTCTTGGAGAACCTATATATATTCTACATCCACATGGCACTTCACATAAGATGCATGCATCACAATCAATGCCTCTATATTCCACATAAAGCTACACGCTTAACAAAACAAAAAAAAAAACAGGAGAAGAGTGGTCAATGTTAGAAACAGACATATTTTCAGTGTGTTTTCTGATAACCTATACTTCGTTGAGCCCACAAAGTCAAAAGCTCCATCTGGAATAGAAGGAGAAAAGAAATTATTTACAGCTAAAGGGAACAGAAAACCAAAATGCTTCCAGAACATACTGTAGCACTTGTACCCACATAAGTAATTGACTTGACAGCATATTAAATCAGAGCTGGTTTTTAAAAAAAAGCAGATCAACATGAGTGGGCGTTCCAACTGAAGTCTCACCACTCATCCTGTACAGTATAGAAAGTCATTGGCAGCTCAGCAGTTAACATGAAGCCATTTCTGTGCTTTCATGTGTTAGTACAGGATAGTCTTATACTGTATATATAATCCCCATAAATTAAAAATTAAAAGTTTGCAAAAAAAAACAACCTTTAAGGAATACTTTTAAGAATACCAACATGTGGTGAAATATGTAGAGTTGGGTGGAATATTTTGAATGGTATCCAATTTAATGAAAAGTCAGGCCTACGTATATGGATTTGATCAGCAAAGGGGCAAAGTGATTATTAAAGTGTTATGCGCTGTCAGATTGCAATATGAGTAAACTTGCACTATCACTTTAATGGGGCAGAGTGTTCAAGAAGTATAAATGGGCTGAGAAATTTTAATGCGAAAAGCTCGCTCTTGCCAAGATTGAATTTGTGACCTGAAATGACACAAAATTATTGAGATCTTTAGATTGGAAGCTATAAAAAAAAGGCTGAAAAACGCAGTTGGAAAAAGCATCATTTGAAAACATGGAGTTTCTTACAGTGTGCTTTAGTACAGTTTATACCACTGTGTGGAGGCACAGGCCTTCTGCTGATTGAGGTTAATTTTCTATAAGAGCAGCTCTGATGAGGGCTCAGTATGGCAGATGCTACATATAATCTATGGATCATAATTAGCAGGTTAAAAAAGAAACACAGCCAAAGAAACATACTCTATTATTTATGGTGTTTAAAAAAAAAAAACATGATGGTGTCGCCTGGCACCTCTAGAGTCTGGGTTTGACTCCCGCCTTGGGGTCTGTGTGCATGGAGTTTGCTCCAGATGCTCTGGTTTCTTCCCACAGTCCAAAGACAAAGAAAGGTTAGCATAAAGTGGCGTCCCCAAATTCCCTGTATGTGAATGTTGACTGGGGGTCCTTCCATGATTGTAAAATTTGAATATGGTCAAAATTGGCTTCCATGGTCCCTAGTTGGACTACAGAGGTTCCTAAATGGTTGGGTTTATCGTTCACTGATGTACCGTAGCCCCCAGTGCATGCAGTCTGTACCAGTATCGATAAGTTTCTTCACAGTTAATTCAGTAATAAACTACTCTCAGTCAGATTTTCTAATGTTAAAGTATTTAAACTGAAATCATCTCAACAAAAAAAAAATAAAGGGTGTTTAAAAAAGACTGACATGTAATATACTGCATATATATATATATATATATATATATATACACGAGCAAATCATCTCTAGTACATCAAGAGAAACTACCATGCAGCTTGATGGTAGGATGATGGATAGAGCCACAATGGCACAAACAAGCAATAACCATCTTAAAAGGCAGCTATGGCCCAAGGCTCACTGCAGAAGAAAAGCATTTAAAACGGATTAGTGGTAACTGAGACTTGAGAGACAAAGTAATTTTAGTCTCTTCACAAAGTCACATAATTCAGATTTCTCTAAGGCGAGGGAGAGAACTCCACATGGTTAAAAGCTTTCTCAGCATGACTAGAGACTTTCTCTTATGCTGAACTTTTAAACAGGAATGCAAAATATAGTATATAAATGCCTAATATTTGAAGAGAACTGACTGGACCGATGCAAAACAGTAAGACAAGGTACAGTACATAAAATCAACCCTAATCAGCGAATTCATTACTTTATTTCTGTGATATCGTTTCACAGAAATATTTTTACATTGATTGACCAAGCTCGTCAATGGTTCTTTGGGTTCTCCGGCAACTGCTCTGACAAACTGTCTTTTGTTCAGTGTGCCATCAACTCTGATGCCAGAGGCAGAATTTGAGAAACCTGGTGGGAGGCGATGAGGTACCGGTTTGATTGCGGTGTTGCCACACTGATATCGAACACCTGCCTTTCATTTTGAAAAGAATTCCCTCAAGATATTCCCGGTGGATATACTGTATTATCTTATATTGGAGTGCGACCGAACTCTCAGATCTGATTAGTCAGAACGTGTTGATTAATTTTCTATGACAGCAGCTCTGACAAGCTAAATTACAGATTTATATTAATTCTAACATGGAATTGTTTCTATAGTAAAACATTGCATAGGTGATCGTATGACAGATGTCCACATAATTCAACATAGATAAATAAAATAAAAAAATGAATCGATGTATTAACATTTACTGAATGAGTCTTAATGTGATAGATGTGTGACAGTGTATATTCAGGGGATTATTCACCCTATTTATAGCTGCTGTAGTGTAAGTGATACAAATGTAGTGTGAAGTAAAAAAAAAAAAAAATATATTTTTAATTTTTGTGAAAACAAAAAAAAAGTAAGTCGCTCTGGATAAGGGCGTCTGCCAAAATGCCTAGATGTAAGTATAACTTAAGTTAAAACATTAGTATTTAGTACAAGATGAATCAAACAACTTTATGGTGTGCTGTTACTAGAAAATAACCAACTCTGACTAGAGTTGATCAGATCAGCAACCCAAAATTGATTGTTTTCCTATAGCACAACACCAGTAAGGTGTTTTTATTCCAGACAATTTATGCTCTCAAAGAAAGGCAATTTCGTTTTTTTCCCCCCATTTTTCTCCCTAATTTAGTCGTGTCCAATTCCTCCCCGTCACTAGGGGGCTCTCACATTAAGGCTACTACTACCACTCAGCTGGGAGGGCCGAAGACTATCACGGTTGTCCTCCGAACCATGTGACGCAACCGACCGCATCTTTTTTTTCGAACCGCTCGCTCACGAACCGTTGGGGGCGGAGTTACACACTCGGAGGACAGCGCTATCCGCTCCTTCCGCTTGCGTGAGCTCACGGACGCCCCTGATTGGCTGTAGGAGCCGTGATTAATGTGGGAACACCAAATACCTCTCATCCCTCCCGTCTGAGAGAGCTCGGCCAATCAGCTCTCTCTAGACCTCTGGCTGTTAGAGGTAACAGCATCACCCGGGAATCGAACCCGCGGTCTCCGGGTGATAGGGCGAGCACTTTACTACTGCGCACAACAACATATTCAAACGGATGTAGATTTCATAACCGATTTCACAAAGCTTCACAATTGTGAAGACACTCGTCAAGACGCTAGTCCAGATCCTGCCAAACACGCTGTAGCGTATCCTGTGTAACATTCTCCAGCACCTACATGTAAATGATTCTCTGCTTGTCCTTTCACATAGCCGTGGTGGCCATTTCAACAGCATTGCCATTATCACTGGGCTGCCCGATCCAAAAGTAAAACAATAAACTGTGTTAGTTTTTACACAACTCGTTAAAATTTGAGCTCATCTGAGCAAGAAATGGCTACGTTGTTAGTCTACGAAATGATGACAAAATTTTCACGACACCTTGTACAGTATATGCCAGCAATTAAAATCACCTGCTACGATGAAAAAAGCTGAATCTAAAAGACAGGACTGCAGCTTGTAGAAACAGTTGTTTTTTTTCTCATTTGGATAGGTACAAATTTGGATTAAAGGATTACAGCATTACAGGAGGATTGTAAATCTCCCCAGTGACCCCAGTGTTTGAATTCATTATGTCCCAGTGAGAAAGGAATAATGATCCCTTGCCTAAATTCAGCCAGAATAGACATATAGAGTACAGAGGAAAAAGGAGAGGAAAAGAGCTTTAATATGTTTTACTTCGAGAGACAATAAATGAACCTCCGACTCGAAACATCTCCCCTAATGAGACATGTGCTAAACCTGTTCCTTAATGATTATAGCATATAATGAGGGCTGTAAATTAATTTTGCTTCCATAATGTGATTATGGTAAGCAAAAGCCTAATAGTACTGTATGTCGTTAAACAATGCTAACATAGCACAGACGGCAGGAAGATTCATTCCAAGATGGTGCTTTATTCAAACATTTCTGGGAGATGAAGGGATTTAGAAAACTCCGGTTTCTTCCTTAGATCTTCTCAAAGAGATTTGTTCTTGCCCCTCCATCATCAACAGTCATGAAGCATACTAAATACTATTGATTACTCACTAACTAAGGGAAATGCTACATCGTTTTTGTGACTATGAGGGATTTACATTGACTTCCTAACAGAGTGAAGGTTTAATCAACATTGACCTGTGTTCTTCTCTTGCAGTTAGTCAACTTCTTCAGTGCCTGGTGAGGCCTCCGATGCATGTGCATTTGTTCATTGACATTGATGAGACCCTGGCTTAGTTCCTAAGCAATTTCTGACTAGATGCTCATGTTAACTTGTCAACATCTATGATGGACTTTTGGACAAGGGTGTGGATTAGGAGGAAAGATCATACAGTATATATATACAAGATGTTAGAGGTCTGACCAGCCTGGGTGGGCCTGCTCTAGCAGAGTATGTACTACTGTATGAGTAAAAGCCTGAAACACCCAGTGACATTTGGAACACAACTGACGATGTCCATAACATCTACTGGTGGCCTGGCATAACACCATCATCATTCCTGTACGGAGGAACCTTAAAAGGGCCCATTACCATCTTGCCCTATTACTTAAAATATCTGAACAAATACGTACATACTAATGTCAATATACTTGCGATATTCTAAATGAACTATTCCAGGAGTTTACAAAAGTATACTTTGAAGTGGCGGCACAGTGGTGTAGTGGTTAGCACTGTCGCCTTGCACCGCCAGGGTCCGGGTTCGATCCCCGGCCAGGCTCGATTCCTGTCTCGGTGTGCATGGAGTTTGCATGTTCTTCCCGTGCTTGGTGGGTTTCCTCCGGTGTCCTCCCACAGTCCAAAGACATGTACAGTAGGTTAGGCTAATTGGTGTTCCCAAAATTGTCTGTTTTGTGTGAATGAGCGAGTGTATGTGTGTGTGTCTGTGCCCTGCGATGGATTGGCACCCTTTCCAGGGTGTACCCTGCCATGTGCCCCAAGCCTCCTGGGATAGGCTCCAGGCTCCCCGTGACCCTGAATACAGGATTAAGCAGTATAGATGATGAGTGAGTGATACGCTGAAGTATCCCTTCGGTGTAAGAGTAGTAAAAGTTGAGTACACAACTAGTTCATTGTTTTATTTTGTACTGCGACTATAATGTGAACGTACAGTAGTCGTAATAATTTATTGAAAGTATACTTGTAGAATTTCTTTAAGTAAACTTGCATGATACTTGTAATGTTGTACTAAAGTACAATATTATAGTATACAGTAGATATCTACTGTAGCATATCTAGGTATTTAAAAAAATATATATAAATAAAAAAATATTTTTTAAAAATCACAAAATTATGGGAATTAAGCACATTCCAAGTAAAAAAAAAAGTATGCAAAGTACATTAAATCCTAGCATGCCAAAGCATACTTAAGTGTACTTGCTTCAGACTATGTACAGTATGAACAAAGACAGACATTAGTATTAGAATATACAGGTAAAGTATTAGTTTAAACCTGCTGTGTTGATTCTAGCTGTTACACAGAGACTGAAAACAGGCCGAGTGCTACGGAGCATTATACCAGAAGTGAGGTACATAAGATTTAGAAACAACAGATTAGACAATACTGTACATTCTGTAGTTTAAACTATGCACTTAATTTCAAGCGACCTAACAAAACCATGAAATGTACCTTATGCAAGTGAAAATGAAATAATAACGATACGAACTAACGTACGCATTGATGCAGCGTCTAGCCATGAATTCAAGTGGAGGACTGGGGAGCCAATCAGAAAATGTGAATGTGCTCACCTCCCGTTTCTGATTGGCTGGTGTTGCGCCGATTCTAGTCTCTGGTTGGCTGGAATACTGTAGTTGCAGCGTTATAAAGCTGATGCAGTTCGTGCAATGCACAGCAGCGTTATGATATTGAGCGCGCAGAAGAGAGAGGAGGCAAACACATAAACGACCTTGAACGCGCAAAAGTGATTTTCAGCACGCAAAAACGAGTGTGAGAGCGCGTGGGAGAGAGAGAGAGATTCAGTGTGCAAAAACGAGTCTGAAAGCATGCTCACCAGTGAGTAATGCACTAAATACAAACAGAAATAAGTACATATGAATAAGTACTGTACATTCAAATTCAACTGAAAATATACTGAGACTACCTTATAGTCAAATTTGTATTCTAATGTGCACTTTCTTTACATTGTTACAATTGTATAAGTGTGCTTTGGAAATTAGACCAAACTTTCACTTTAATTCCAGAATTTGGTGAAATCATGATGTTAGTATACTTTTTATATATTAACTGATGGTACAACTTTGTGTGTATATTTGCCTTCTACTATTGAAGATTTCAATATATTTTTAATGCACTAAAGTGTTTTTTTTTTCCCACTGGGGATAACTTTCGGGGTTACCTCCAGATGGATACAAATTCATTTATGCCTTAATCTAAAGAGCAATTACTTTAACATTCTACAGTAAAAATGAATCGATCTTCATTGTGACCCCAGAAAAGGTCATGGTGAACTAATTATGTTTTGGTAAATTAATTTTTACTTGCCCTACTGTTTTATAGCAGGACAGACTTGAGCCCATTTTTAATATAAAGGACTATTACACCAGCTTTAATAACTTCTGTACACAGAGATGCTTAAAATTATTTTGTGTTCGTTTTTCTACTTTTTTTTTTTTAAGTGTGAAAAAGACCACACATCTAAAACTTTTCTTCTTCTTTTAGCATCCAAGCCAACATTTTTACTCAGTTACTAGATGTGCAAAGAAGCAACCTTTGTTTTTGGATTGGATAGTTTGTACACAGCACATTAAGAACTGAACAGTCAAGCAAATATTATTATTCATTCATTTATGGGTTTTTCTTGCAGTGGCTTAATTGGAGGATCAGAAGTCCGATGCTGTAGTCTAAGATTTATGTATTAATTAACATCTCTGCCTCAAGGACGTTTTGTACAATTGTTCTTCCGTTACTGATGGACTTTCCTTTTTTTTTATTTTACTATCATCAATCCACCATCAAATTGGTCAGACACATGTACAAAATAAACCCACATTCATGCACACTGTCGAAACATACGCAACACAACAAAGGTAAATGAACTTTAACCTTCCTCACTGGCTGCACACATGTCCATAGGACATTCTCCCAGAAGTCAACATGTACAGTAGTTTGGCATATTCCAGTCTGGCTTTTTTATGATTTGTTTTCAACAATGGTGTCCTCCTTGGTCGTCTCCCATGTAGTCCACTTTGGCTCAAACAACGACGGATGGTGCGATCTGACACTGATGTTCCTTGAGCATGAAGTTCACCTTGGATCTCTTTAGAAGTCTTTCTGGGCTCTTTTGTTACCATTGGGATTATCCGTCTCTTTGATTTGTCATCAATTTTCCTCCTGCGGCCACGTCCAGGGAGGTCGGCTACAGTCCCATGGATCTTAAATTTCTGAATAATATGTGCAACTGTAGTCACAGGAACATCTAGCTGCTTGGAAATGGTCTTATAGCCTTTACCTTTAACATGCTTGTCTATAATTTTCTTTCGAATCTCCTGAGACAACTCTTTCCTTCGCTTCCTCTGGTCCATGTTCAGTGTGGTACATACCATGTCACCAAACAACACAGTGACTACCTGGAGCCCTATATATAGGCCCACTGACTGATTACAAGATTGTAGACCCCTTTGATGCTAATTAGTGGACACACCTTGAATTAACATGTTCCTTTGGTCACATTATTTTCAGTATTTTCTAGGGGTACCATCATTTTTGTCCAGGCCTGTTCCATGAGTTTATTTTTTAAAAATAATTTTGTTGAAGCATGGTTGAAAAGCAATGTCTGACTTACATTGGTTAACATTCATAATTTTTTTTTAAATGATTACTTTTGTCAGATTAAAGTTATTTCTGTGACCATTGTGAGTTTTTCTTTCATTGACCGAAGGGTACCAACAATTTTGTCCACGTGTGTATACTTCAGTGAGTAGTAAGTCCATAAAAAATAAACCGAAAGTGTGCTATTTTAGTTTAAAAGACATGTACTAATTGCACATTTATTTATTATTTTTCAATAAGGGAAGCTACTGTATAAGCAAATAATTAACAACCAAAAAAAAAAAAAAAATCAATGAGTTTGAGTCCTCAATTGATTTTCCAAACGTGATGTAAAAACTGGAAAGACGAGCTTTGTCTTAAAAAAAAAAAAAAAGCTTTTCTATCCACTTTATTATTCAGCTCGTTTTGTGAAAAACCAGTGGACAAAGATTTGCCAAACAGCCTGACAGACTAAAACAGATATGTCAGAAACCATTTAGCTTCACTGAATAGTACAACTCCTCCACACATTTTTCTTGACAAGTCAGTTATAGACTGTCAGCTTGTTCGGCACAGTCTGCCTGCCAGGTGTCACGGAAACTGCTTTATTCAAATCAGGTCAGGCAAAACAACAAACAAATTTGCCTTAAAATCTTTTATTTTTTAATCTTTAATTGTGTTGCATAAATCAATAAATAGACCTATTTTTTTCATCTATACCCATTGCAACAGTCACAATGTTGGTACAGAAGGGGAACAGATATACATCCAGCATGATGAAATTATCAGTGAGATAATTATAGATAACAATGTACTTTGACCACCAAGGGTCAGGGGTGTTTAGGCAAAATTGTCCAAATTTAACATGTGAAGTAAACTCATCTCAACACAGAGCACCAAGCCTCCATGCTACACTCCATGTGAACAAAAGTATTTGGCCAAACCTGCAATCTACTTCAAACTGGATGGACTTTTGCAGCAATAACGACTTCAACTCTTCTTGGAAGGACGTCCACAAGATTTTGGGGTGTTTCTGTGGACATTCATTCTGTAGAGCATTTATGAGGTCAGGCGCTGATGTTAGACAAGAAGACCTGGCTCGCAATCCTCATTCCAGTTCATCCCGTTGGTTCTCGATGGGGTTGTGGTCAGGGCTCTGTGTTAGGGCCAGTCAAGTTCTTCCACAATGAATTCATCAAACCATGTCTCTTACTTCATGGACTGGGGCAGAATCATGTTGGAATATAAAAGGATTTTCCCCAAACTGTTGGCACGAGGTTGGAAGCATAGCATTGTCCAAGATGTCTTGGAATGCCGAAGTATTAAGATTCCTTAAGCCCTTCACTGGTTTCTAAGAGGCCTGATTCAAACACTTTCAAATTCAATAACTAACAGGTTTGGCCAAATAATTTGGTCTATATAGTGTAGTTATGTGCTGACCATGCTGCTGTATCATGGCACTCCAAGCTAGTGACCAGTCCATTCCAGTAATGATACAATTTGATCACAGTAGGTCAATGGTGCATGATATACAGTAGGTCAATCTAATAGTTACCGAGTTGCAACGTTCCAAAATAATTGACTTAATTATAAGAGGATAAGGAGACCAAGAATGTACACACCAACAGTGCTTAGCAAAGCAGTAGAACTAGTGCTCATGTATATTAACATGGTGTCAGGGTTGGTCTTTGAAGGTTTTTTTTTCCAGGAAGCGCTGAAATCTGTGACTACGAATAAACCAGATTGAGCAAAGCCTGGCCAAGCACTGTTGGTGTGTAAGTTCTTGGTCTTCTTATCCACTATTAACACCATTTTCCTCTCCCCCCAGTTTTGATTGTAAGTGCACATGGTGCAAAGTGAAACAAATTGTAACCAAACGTTTTAATGCCCGTGCCCCTTTCCCTTCAGCGAATTGGATTTTCCATCTTGCGTCAAAAATTCGATATAACTAAACCCAAAATATCGGCTCCTTTGTTACTGTATGCAGACTCCCTGGCTGTGCTTTTCGTATAATACCTATAATCATTACAGCTTTCAGGAACACGATTTGTCAATCAATATAAAATCGAATAATTATAAGCATTAGTGGATCACATCGATGGTTCCCCGAGATCAGTATGCAGTATCCGATGCATGGTTTTGTGAGACCTGACAAAGCGAAATCCTGTGTGAGGTTTAGAGTGGCTTTATGTTTCTGTCGCTCTGGGCAAAACAAAAAGGTTTGAATTGGCATGAAAGAAATTGGCTGCAGTGTGGAGTCTGTTGAATCTCCTGTCACTCCCATTTGTTCTCTTTCAAAAATGAGAACATTAATTTCGTTTCAGGCATGTAGCATGAATTATTCGAAAACGGCATGACCAAGCGACTTGTTCTGTCGTTATATTTATAAATAACCTGCGGCAGTCAAACAAAGATCCTGAGTGTGTTCGGCACAGCCTGGTACAACGTGAGCCCGGAGTGAAATGTTTGCTTGACGAAAACAGAATATAGCGAAAGAGACAAAACTGACAAATTGTGTGACATTTCCAATGTTACAAATGTTCCCCTGGTGCACAGTCGGCTAACAAACACCGTGCAAAAGTGGATTGTTTCCATCAGACGGCAGGTCTGACTTTTATGACTTTACAACCCAGATTTCTCAGAAGTGACATAGCTCTTCCCAAAATCAATTTCTGTTTAAACAAAAGACTCCAGGCATAGATTTTGGAGGAGATTGAACTGTCCCCTGAGCCAGACTCGGTCCATGCATCTTTTTAGGTTTTCACTTTATAATGAATGTGTTTGGGGTTCTTTTGATTTATTAATAGAGGTGAAAAAAAAAGTCATAATAAAGAAATAAATGCATGCGGTCCAGATTATTTGGGTGCCGTGCCATATCGATCGTTCCGCTCATGATACTGTATGTGGATTTGTCCATGACTGAAATTGGGAACTGGTAAGGTTGGTAATTAAAAAAATAAAAAAATAAAAAAATAAAAAAGTCAGTACTGCAGTCGTATACTGTTGAGACATGAATTCCCTTTGAAATGTTTGAACTTCAGGTGAATTCCTAAAGGGTTATGTGTAGAACTCTACAACAGAGTGGTTTCCAGGAATAAAAAAGGCTTTCAATTACAACCACTTATGCCCCTTATGGAGGCTAAAAACTCTATTATACAGTGAACCTTTCAGGAACCATGTAGGTAGAATAAGTGTACATTCATTTTATTTTTCATATAATGGGTGGGTGAGAGAACATAGTGCAACATTTTGTATGTAAAATATAATAAGGGTCATTTGAAGTGTGTGTGCATGCAAGTGTGTACAGCTGGAACTAACAAGGATCACATTTAACAACATACTGTACAGTATGTTTTTTTATTCAGCCTGGTTTCTTATGGTGATTTTTTTTTATTGATTGTTGCCTGTTTACAAACATTCCTTAAATCTTTAAGACTTTGTGATTCAATTTTCAAGTATGTTTTTTATATTTAAGATAAATAGTCTCTCAGATAGCTTTTGATGTATTCTTTGTTTTGGTTTCTTTTTTTGTTTTGTTTTGTTTTGTTTAGGTGAAGCACTAACTTGCTAAAAATCAATTTGGATTTAGTACATTTTTGTTTTTATATGTTAAAAAATGTTGCATTAGATTTAAATGTTGTGTTATATTTGCATTTAAATTATTATTAAAGTACAAATCATTGACTGGCCAGTAGTTTTTAAAGAATACCCATGATTTTAAACTTTAAACTATGACTTTATGTCATAGAAACCAATTCTATTAGCATGTTCTTTGAAAAAAAAAAAGTGTTTTTATTTCAAGTGTAGATTTTTTTTTATTGTAGTACCCATATGCTTACAATGGTGCTTTGTTTTCACCCCCCCCCCCTTTTTTTTTTAAATACAAATGTTTAGGTTCTATAATTTTTTTTATCATATCTCCATTGAACCATGCATCCAAACATGAAATTTCCCTACTGCTTCTTTGGTATTCAGATTTACTTCCTGTAATAACATTGTCCCCAGTTACGAGCACATTGAGCACTATTCAGAAGTTAATGATTATGGAAAAATCAAATTGCCTCCATCGTTGCCAGGCTGCTCAAATTAAACGATCTGTCTTTGTTCCTCCCTGAATCTTTGGCAGGTGAGACGCTTAACACGATAGACTGAGATTTTTTATTTATTTTCCTTCGGATCTGGCAGGTGGCAGAATAAGGTCATCAGTGTAACCGCATCTGCCTTGGCAGGAAGTCCTGACTGACATTTCCATCTTCATGATAGCTCTCATCAAAAGAAATCTCCTGGTCTTGAGAGAAATCTCGGCGTAGCAGATGGACAGCAGAAAGTAAACGTGAAACATGATAACATTGTCTCCTGTGGCAGGCAACAACCTTCACTTCCTGATAAAAGGTCTACTACGCTACAGTCTTTGTCTTGATAACACAGCGGCATTGTACTGTCAGCGACTGTGGAGTATGTAGTTCTAAGAAATATAATTTACAAGTTACAGTGTTCTGGCAAGAGGGTCTAAGGGGTATTGTTTTGAATTAGTACATGACTCCAGACCCCCTGCCCAGCTCCCTTGAGGGCTGTTTCACTGCGAAAAAAAAAAAAAAGATAAGGATAAAAAAAAAAAAGATAAGGATATATAATAAGAATAATAATAAAAAAACAGAAGCATTAAATAAAAAAAATATACATTTTTTAACATCATTTACGTAAAGACACTACAAATTATTTATGTCATTTTTCAAATCTGCTTTAATTCATGCAACTGATGCTTTGTCTAATTACTGTAGGGCCCAAGCACTATGACATCAGCACAAATCAAAATCAAAATTCAAATTCAAATTTTATTTGCCACACACACAGTCATACACAGTACGATATGCAGTGAAATGCTTAGGCAACTGCATATTATTCCAATCTAAGAAGGAATAAGAAAGAATATCTATATAGAAAATAAATATTAAAACAAAAGTAAATTTGAGAAAAATATATACAAGTAAAATCTGACTAAGAATGAATAAAATAAAATATAAAATGTTTGTATGATACAAATATACACAAAAGGAAGATATAAGGAAATTCTAAGAAAATGAGAAGAACCTATCTGTACAAATAGAAAATATAGGAATGGAGTGAACATAAGGAACGGAATGTCCAGGGGTGTGCAAATATGCTGTAAAGTGACATGTTAAAGTGGCTTGTGTGCCAATGACCTTGTTGTTCTGATGTCAGCGAAGGGCCCATTTTGAAATCTCAAATAGTTTCCTCAGTGAACAAAAATACACTTTATTGTATTACAAATATATTGAAATCTTCAATAGTACATTGCAAATATACTAACGAAAAGTTGTACCATTAGTTAATATATGAAATGTCTACTAACATCATGCTTTTACCAAATTTTGGAATTAAACTTTAAACATACTTTTAAATAATTGTATTTTAGTACACTTTCCAAAAATATCACTCACTCATTCACCGTCTATACCGCTTATTCCTATAGCAAACTTTAAGTATACTAGTCATTAGTCTGGAGCTAGGATTTAATATACTTAGCATACTTTTCTTTTTTTTTTTTTTTTTTACTTCAATTGACCGTGACAAAGCCTTTAATTTTTGGTGGAACGTGTAGAATAACTTCCTTAGTTATATAATATACTATGCCATAATGGTATCTGTATTTCCAGTTTAAGTGCATGTGCCCACTGCTGGCGATAGCGCATGCGTTTTTGTCTAAGCATCATTGCTTTGCTTTGTCTAATCGAAGATTTGTACTAACCGATGAAAAGCAAGACTGAAAAGTTTGAATAACAGGGTTTATTTCAGTATAAGCACATTCATTATCGTCATTAGCATTTTAAGAAAATCCTTTTACTTTCATGTATACATAGAGAGAGAGGAGTGCACATGAATGCAGATAGTATACGAACTAAGATATTTGAATATGAACAAATGAATGATTTCAAGAAATTTTTATTACTTGTGCTAGTAAAAAAAAACAAAAACAAAAAACTGATATTTATCTCAGGAAATATGCTTCCAAAGATGTATGGCATGACCTAAAGCTTAGATCGTAAGGAGGTTATCATCGACAATTTAAAAAATTTGTTTTGCAGTGTTGTGCCGTAACAGATCTAACATAACATAACATTACATGGGAAAAGCTTAAGCGAATATTGTGTAGGTTACCTTTGTGACAACCCTTTCCCCTCAGGGCGTGATGCTATGAGACGTATGGGGGCTTGCTGTTGTGTTTCAGTGGATCCATTTGGGAGCTGTGAGTTGAGGGGTGACGCCTTTGAGGATCCAACTTATTTGTCTGAAGCACCCCATGGATACTTGATCAAGCTGGGATCTGGGAAATTTGGAGGCCAGGTCCCCATGCATAGCGGTCATGATGCAATGGATGTTCTAGGGCAGGGGTCTCAAACTCAGTTCCTGGAGGGCCGCAGCCCTACAGAGTTTTGTTCCAACCCTGCTCCAACATACATACCATGTAGTTTTCAAATAAGCCTTAATGACTTGTTTAGTTGGATCAGGTGTTTTTAATTATGGTTGGAACAAAACTCTGT
>QMIH01001464.1:74959-89014 GCA_003987875.1 Clarias batrachus
AAAAAATGACTCCATGGCTCAGAGATGTGACAGCATATACTGTAAGATGAACAGTTGGAGAGGAAAGAGGAGGATAACTTAATGGTTACCATGGAAAATAAGTCATAATACACCTACATTACATCCTTGTCTTATTGAAGAGCGTGTGCAGCAATGTCAGTTTCTAGCAAGTCATTCTGGTTACTATGAAGTTGGACATTACTGTAAGTAATGTAAGTAACTGTACTGTATGTAATCTCAGTCTAGGTGTAAACTAAATCCGAACCCATTGATTTTGAAACTAAAAAAGCATCTTATATACATTTGGAGTATTAAAAAATGTAAAGCAAACGTTATACTTCTATTCCAATCATTAGATTCCAACAATGTGCTGTAATAACCGTTGTGTGTAAAGTTGTTACAGGACATTGGTTCTCAACCCTGATCCTGGAGGATATTTTGGTGTTTTTCCCTGCTCTGTCACACCTGCTTCAATAATAATAATAATAATAATAAAATTAATAAATGTCCAGGCCAGGTGGTCGTCTAGGATCAGGGTTAAGAACCATCATTATAAGAAATCATTTTATGTTACGTAACAAAGTCACAGTTAGTTCCTATTATACTACCATGTGTTATCATCCATGCATCCCATTTAGAAATCTCTGTAGTCCAACGCAGGACCGTGGAGGCCAATGTTGACCATTGTATTTTTTTACAACTGTGGAAGGACCTCCGGTCAACATTCACACACTATATAGGAAATTTGGGAACAGCGATTAGGCTAGTCTTTGGGAGAAAACTGGAGAACAACCAAGTATGAGCAACTCCATGCATGCAGACACGAGGTGGGAATCGAACCCGGACCCTAGAGGCGCAAGACGACAGCGCTATCCACTAAGCCACCATGCTGCCAAACTTAAGTTATGAGAAGAATGTTTCGAGCGATTTTAACAAATTTATTCTTTTTTCTCACTATTCGGGGAACAGACACAGTTGCTGACTCATCCCTGAGCTGAACTGGACTTTTGTGTTAATTTAAATTAACTTCTGTTATATCGAACTTTCATCTGCATAACACACATGATGTTATACAATTTCTGCTATCTGTTATCACCCAGATGAGGATGGGTTCCCTGTTGAGTCTGGTTCCTCTCAAGGTTTCTTCCTATTGCCATCTCAGGGAGTTTTTCCTTGCCACTGTCGCCGTCACCCTTGGCTTGCTCATCAGGGACAATCTCATTATCTAGTCACATTTTTCTTAAACATATATACATTTCCATAAGTCTTCTTTTCATTTTCTTTTCATTTCTGTGAAGCTGCTTTGAGACAATGACCATTGTTAAAAGCGCTATAGAAATAAAAATTGAATTGAATTGAATAGAAGATATAAACAGTTGTTCCTGCTGAAGCTTTTGCAGCTTTGTGAAGCAAGTTAAAAAAAAAAAGATAACTTCTCATGTTACAGAGAAATTTGAATATCTCTCCATTCTGAAGAATCTTGATTTATAGAGAAAACGTACAGTTTTACTCTGAAGCATTAACACTGGAGACTCTCTAAAACGGTAAATATTCCTCGGTGAAAAGTTCACTACATCGACAATTAAAAAAACATTAAAATTTCATTTATACATAGACAATCTATATACATACTGTACATTCTTACATTAAACCAACCCCAAAGGGCTTATCGAAATGATATCACATTAAAATCGAGACATTAATATAAATCTGAAAATGTATTCCATAACTCACTCTCATTATTTTGTTCTTTGTGTATTTCCTCTTATCTATTGAAGTGTGTGGAGTGTGTGTGTGTGATGAACAGAACTGTTCAGTCGAACTGAATGTAATGTACAGTATGAGGACTAAAAAAAGGAAGCTCATGTTGTTTAATTGCATGAAATCAACTTGGACAACTTGCTGCATACCATGGTGTTGAGTTCAGTGGCTTCTCTCCCCATTCAGCTTTTGCGGTTGCATCTCAATCCTTTTTTTTTTCAGATAGATTATCCATCCATGGCCAAAACATACTCATAATATAATATAAATATAATTATTCCACGGCTCAAGGATGTGGCAGCATGCAAGATGAACAGGTTTAACTGAATAATGCTCTTCTTTCCTCTGTGTTTTAACATTCATCGAGTTCAAACGTTTTTCAGCAATTTGTATGTTCTTTTGAGTGAAAATGTGTTTTTGAATCTGTCTACAAAATGGAAAGTTAATAGAGTTAATAGAGAATCCATCTAAATGCCTAATTACTGTAGGATAGTGTCTTAACAGTGACACAGGACATTAGGTACATCTTGTAAAGAATAACAAGAAGAACAGCTTTTAACATTAGAAAAAAAAGTGCTTTTATTATAATGCACTAAAATGCTAAATAAACCAGCCCCAGTAATATTGTAGATACAAAGTAACTTAATGATACATTGTATTTCAATTTAAATGAGATCATCTATCAAGCAAATCAATGCAGTGTTTTGCGCGATGTAAATTTCCACCTATATACTGCATGTAAAAAGAAAATTTTAATTGTAATTAATTACCCATCAATGCTTTAAACGAGTACAATCAAGAATGTTTACAAAGTGTTAGTCGCTGTAACTGGGCCCATTATAAAATTTAAATAAAAATACATAATATACATTTTCACATGTTTGTGTTGATCAGCAGAAGAGATGTTCATTGACTTCTTATATACTTTTATGAACAGTGATAAATTTGAATGATGTTAAGCTAGAACTTAAATTATGTATTTCGTACAATAACGTGTATTGATTTTAGTTTGATGTACTTGAATATGTGGTATTTTATAGCATCCTGAATAAAATAAAATATTTATAAAATAAATATATATATATAAAATATATATATATATATGACGTCAAAGTTTTAACCGCACAAATGTGTAGGATGTGTTTTTGTGCTGTAGTATTAGTTTGCCTTTACAGGAACTAAGGAACCCTGTGGAACCTGGTGATCAAAGTAAAGTCCATGAAAACACGGTTTGCTAAGGTTGGTATGCAAGAGCTTGAGTGGCCTAGATTTTCTATCGTTTTTTAAAATTATATTCACGTTTATTCCAATACATCATTCCAAGAGCAATTTCATTAGAAAAAAGGAACACATTTCACAAGAAAGTAAACAGTCACTACAGTGACAAATGCTTTAGGGAAACTTTATACTCAATTGTTCAAGGGACCCTTATTTTTTTAGCGGGAACAACATAAGCATGCTGGAAATAAATTACATTTCAGAGAATTCCCTGTACAGTCAGAGAATGTGAAATTATATAATTTCCCAGTGCAAATTAGGATTAATCATATTCTCGTTTTGGAGTTTGAGTCCATTAAGATGGAAATTGAGCACTTTTGTACATGCTGCATAGGCAAGTTTATGTTCCTCCACCACACAATGGAGCCATCAGGAATACGGCTGTTTCCAGAACAGTTACGCTTGGGTCACAAGAACGCATTTGTCTTTCTAAACTTTGTTAGTATAAGTGAGACTGTGGATCATTTTCAGCCCTGAATAGTTTTTATGAATACAATATTAGAATGTGTCCTTATTTCCTTATTGTGGACTTTTAATCAAAATATTAGCCTTTAATCCTTCCCAAGCCTGTTCATCTTTTGGGATTTCATTATGTAAAAAGGCAGATTTGTTGAAAATACATATGAGGCTATTTTTTTTAAAGCAGCCTGTACTGGGAAAGTGAACACAACTGAATGCAGAAAGATCAGGTTCATTATGCATTTAATTCAAATCTCAGCAGAATGCAGGTTATATAACGAGAGAGATGGGCTTTGCCATGAAGATACCTACAGTACAAATCAAAGGAAATGGAAACTTGGTTGTTTTTGTCTTTATGTCAAATATAATGTATGACTACTCATAGTGCCAGCTTTACCTTAAGGTACCGTACTGTGCAAAAGTCTTGATTCACCCCTCGTTTCTTCAAATGTACTGAAATTATGTGCATTTAATTAAATAAATCCGAACAAATGTTTTAATGTGACAGACTGCAAAGTGCTTTAAGATACGAATTGGTTGTTTATGCAAAAAACGTCAGCAGCAAGCTCATTTCCCCTCTCATCTGTTCCAACATTCAGGATTCACATGAGCTGTACTCCGGGAACTGAACTAGCAGCAAATGTCAACTTAGGAGTCCATGGGCACAAGGTTAACACCAAGTGTTGTCCCTGATCAGATTCCATAATTCCACAGGATTGAAACTAATGAATTGAAAATAAATTGAATTTAATTATGTACATTCATCTTCTATAGCGCTAAACCTATTCAGTACACAGAGGGCCTAGAGCCAGGAGACTTAGGGAAGGCGGGGTACACCTGGACAGGGTGCCAATCCATCACAGGGCACACACACACACACACACACACACTATGGGCAATTTGGGAATACCAATTAACCTAACCTCCATGTCTTTGGACTGTGGGAGGAAACCAGAGTACACGGAGGAAACCCACCAAGCATGGGGAGAACATGCAAACTCCAGGCACACAGAGACGGGAATCGAGCCTGGCCGGGAATCGACCCTCGACCCTGGAGGTGCAAGGCGACAGTACTAACCACTACACCACCTTGGCACATTCAATTAAAGAAACTGGAACAAACGTTTTACTGCAAACAGCTGGAAAGTGTCTAAATAAACAATTTAAAGCTTGCAACAACCTGAGCAGTGACCTCATTTCCCCTCTCGTCTGTTCCAACCACTCAGCAATCTGCATCAACAGTATACAGTACTGATCACCGGCCTATTAGATGTTTTTTTTTTTTTTTTTTTACACTTAAATAATTCACAGGTCACTGTGTGGCTTAACAAACAAAACGCATTCCTCTGAAATTAATTAGGAACAAGGACTGGATTGAAAAGGAGAGCTAAAAACTTGTCAAAGATGAGAAGCCTTTGGAAGGCTGGAAAATGATTCCTCAAGACTCCATTAAAAATACAAGAAAGTCGGGCTCTTTGGAAGCAAGATATGAAGAAATCAAGGGTGACTCGAGACTTTTGCACAGAACTATAAATCTCTTTTGGGTTACCCATATAAGAAATAATAAATTGTCCACCTTATTTGAGGGCCTTATTAATATTAATATGATCGAATATTAATGAGAGTAATGCGTACGAGTCATGAAGTGGACAGTCCGATGTAAGTGTGGGTTTTCTCGTTCTGTTTTTTATTCTAATCCTGGTGACAAACAAAAGGACCGTTCCGTGAGTGTGAGGCAGGTAAACAGGCACAAACAAGACAAGACTAAATCAGTAAGCAGTTATTAAAGGCTTGGTGTTGCCTCATACATATTCAGTGCTGTAACACTGCTAGTCTGGGTTATTTAAAGGGAGCAGTCTGGTGCTATTAGTAAACAGATTATGTAAAACAAGGATAGACGTTGACTTCATGTGATAAAGGTGTGAGCTGAAGATGATGGGAGTTGTACTGTAAAAAGCAGTTTTATTTTAAATTCCATTCGCACAAATGCATGCAATGAAATATACTGTAAATGTGCTGTTCAGAGATATTTGGAGAAAAAATACGTTCATACTGAATGAGTTCACATTAATATTAATCACCTTAAGTAACAGGAGGTGATCTGACTTGGAGCTCATGTGAAGATGGTAAAAAAAAAAAAAGGCATGGTAAAAAGGTATGAATGATAATACCAAGAGTACAAGGCTGCGACAGGAGTTGTGATAACTCTCTACTAGTTCATTTCTGTACTGTAGCTTAGGAACAAATCACAACTGCTCAAGCATCTTAAGGTAATCCTTTTTCAATTACAATAAGAATACAATAATTGGAAGAAAAAAAGAAATCTTTTTTCACAACCCACAGCTCATGAGATCCACTGTGACCCGACCAGGGTAGTGTTTACTGAAGATGGATGAATTAATTCAATGAAACAATAAAGACAAAAAAAAAAAAAGTCCTTTATCTATATTGTGTGTGTGCTTCCTGGCTTCATTGCCTCAAGCCCTTTTAATCTCAGAGGAACATTCACATAGTAAATGCTGAGCTGAATTCAGTCTGAATAGATTACTTTCAAATGGAGGTATCAAATAAAGAGCAGTGAGAAATCAATTAGCATGAAGTCCCAGCATGGTAGCATTAAGAGTGGCCTCAGTGGGTCATCACCATCTGGCTGAGAGAGACATTTAATCAGTGATTAAATAAATGCGGCACACTGGTGGTGTGCAGTGGAAAAGCAGCAAAGGTCATTTAGTGACAGGAATTCACTAAAGTGTTTTTTTTTTCCCCCAGATGGGCAACCATTGCCTGGAATCGTTAAATGTTAAAAGGCATATGAATGGATGGTATTTCCCAAGATAGCCATGTTCTTTACAATCGGGATGTAGAGATGCCTGACAACGTTAAAGGACAAACCAATACAAAGTCTTAGTAGGGTAGTCCTCGAACGGTAGTCCTTCTCCCAGCTCCCAGGACACCCGATTTACTCTAAATAATCAGCCAAAAACAGCCTTTTTCCAGCCTTTTTAGAGTGATCCAGGACCAAGGGTGACGACCACTGTATTCTTGCTGGCACAGCAATCTGATCACATCATGTGTGGACATTCTCAATCACCTGAAGAATGAATTTCCACAACCCCTCTCCTAATTTGATCATAGTTTGCTTCCAAATGAGCAGACTTGCATGTATTTTTAATGTACTGTAGTCTTGAGGAATACTGTAGTTCCACAGGTTTCCTGACAGACTCTGATTTTCAGGCCAGTCCCAGTACCTGCCCAGATTTAGAGGAATGTTTTTGTTTGTTAAGCCAAACTATACAAATGCCTTAAGGCTTGAACCAGTGAGAAACCGGTGCAGATGATGACAGATGATCAGGCCGGTGATTAGTATACTGCTGATGCTGAACACTGAGTGGTTTCCACAGACGAGAGGGGAAATGAGGTCGCTGCTGAGACTGTTACATAAACAAGCAATTTTTTTGTTTGTTTTTTTTCCCCCCAGATTTTCTCCCTAATTTAGTCGTGTCCAATTCCTCCCTGTCACTAGGGGGCTCCACATTAAGGCTACTACTAACACTCAGTTAGGAGGGCTGAAGACTATCGGTCTAGTCGACCACATCTTTTCGAACCGCTCGCTCATGCACCGTTGGGGGCGGAGCAACACACTCGGAGGACAGCGCTATCTGCTCCTTCCGCTTGCATGAGCTCACAGACGCCCCTGATTGGCTGTAGAGCCGTGATTAATGTGGGAGCACCAAGTACCTCTCATCCCTCCCCTCTGAGAGAGCTCGGCCAATCAGCTCTCTCTAGACCTCCGGCTGCGAGAGGTTACAGCACCACCCGGGAATCGAACTTGCGATCTCCGGATAATAGCGCGAGCACTTTACCACTGCGCCACTCGGAAACAAGCAATTTTTAAATAGTATCTTTAGGCACTTTGCAGCCTCTTGCAATAAAACATTTGTTCCCATTTATTTCAATCAATCTAAATCATTTAATTTAATATGATGAAATGAGAGGTGACAAGACTTTTGCACAGTACTGTAAATGCAGATGCCACTTTAGCTACTGCTGCTATTGAAACACAGCACATTTGATTAGTCCAAACTCAACTGTCAACTGGATCCGCTAGGCATTTTCATTCATGAGATGTTGTTATGGGAGTTATTTTGTTTCAACGTGTTGACATCTGCTTCTGGAATTTGGTTTCCAGAGTATTCCTCAGTTGCTCAGAGTGGCCTTACAGTACATGAAATGTATTTATTTATTTTTCTCAATCTGAGTGTATGGCGTGCATGTGTCCATTTTCCTGAGAAAATGTGAGCCCTACATTGTGGCATAGTGGGTGGTTCGGTCCTACCGTAAATAGTTTCTTGGGGAGCTATGACAACCCAGATGAGGTGATCAGATTTTGCGGCGTCAAGCCAGAAGAAATGAGGAGTATGCACGACAGAGAGAGAAATAAGATCCCACGTGGTGCCTCAGTAGGAGATTGGAGGAGGTTAACAAGCAGCACAGCAGAGATGGGTAGTCTTCCGGCTCGCTATAAAACTCATGCCCTTCATAATGCAGCATGAAGCTGTTTAGGTTAAAGGGACTCCTAGTATCGACCGCTAAGAAATGACTGACAATGTACAGACCAAGTGGTGAAGACCTTCGGCACACACTGCATGTGGTCCAGCATCGAGTAAGGGAGCTCGCTATACAGATGGACAGATGTTGCATATCCCAGCTCAGCAAGTGGTGGAATTTCTGCAGGAGCTTCTGGAGGAAGGAGCAGTGCTCATCGCACAGCTGGCTCACCTTGAAACAAAGGTTGAGAAGGAGTCCATCGCCAGCCTGAGTTAAGTTATTTTTTTCCAAAAATATTTCTCGAGAATTATGCTTCCAATTTCTGTTTCAAGCTCAGTTATGCTGACAGAAAGCCCTTTATCTGCGTCTTGGTAGCTCTCATAGTTCTGCTCTGTTTCCCGAAAGCTCTGATATTTAGAGTATGTCAGCCCTTTCTATCTCTGTTCCATTTACTGGTAACTCTGGTAGCACTGATCGATATGTCCTGTGTTTGGACCAGCCTGGAAAGCCTCAATATGCTTTTCTGAACCATGCCCTGCACCACCTGAGCTACGCTCTGCACCGACTGAGCAATGATCAGGCTTGTCTTAGCCAGATATTGCACCCTCTCCATCTAGCTCAGCCGTGTCCTTTTGCACGAGGATATGCTGCTTTTTCCACCAGTTGGATTTGAGAGTGGGGCACTGCTTCCACCACTTGGCTGTGGAGACACCATGCTCGCTCTGCCATCCATGTTTGAAGACTTCATTCTCTGTCCACCATTCAGACTCACTCACTCTGTCCACCATTCAAACTCGAGCACACTGTGTTTGCTCTGCCATCTGGGTTCAAGGACATTCTGTTTACTCCACTGCCTACTGTAGGTTTGAGGATTTCAAGGCCCAGCTCCATCCCCATACCCAGCTCCAGGTCATTCCTCATCCCAAGCTGCGGCTCTGTCCTCATCCCAAGCTTCTGTCTCTGTCCAATGTACATACATGCCTGTGTAGATCATAGCCACCAAGCCAAACCCAGCCCCACTGCCCTGCATCTTGTGCACGGAAAGTCCAACAAAAGATGTTGGTGGGTTCCGTTGACCTCCGGAGTAGCATTTTTTTTTNGGGGGGGGGGGGGGGTTATGTTTGGGATAACACCTTGTGCCATTGGATTCTGCGTTGTACTTTGGTTTTTGGTTACTGCTTGTTTTGTTCCTGTTTTTTGTCATGTTTAATTCTTGGTTGTTGTTTTTTTTTCTCTCTCATAAATGTCTTCATCTGTGCTTACATCCCTTTCCTGACAGCATCAATCTCTGTGATTGTACACATCAGTTGTACCGATCTCTGAGGTCCATAGACAGTAATTGTAAACAGTAATAGTCTATTGTAATATCATGTACCAAACATGTATCCCCTTATAAATATTCTATCAACTGTTCTTACTGTGCTCATGTTGCGAGCTAACAACAGGCTAAAAGACCCTGGTGCATAATGCATTAAGAAATGATTAGAACAAGTCTCCAGGGAATAAAATAGATTTTATGCATAAGAGAAAGAAAAGAAAAAAGAAAAAATTCCACATAGGAAAATGTGGTGTTGTAGCACAACAACAAGTTACAGTATTGTTACCATCCAAAGATTTCTTTCCATAAAAGCACAGAGTTTTACTATACTGTTGATACCATAACTATATTATATCTCAGTTATTTTGTCCAAAGGTTGATCTTATATAGTACTTGTTATCCCTAAATAATTTGATTTGATTTTTCTGCAAAATAAATTATTTTCTGTAGCAGATAAGCTCCACTATAAACAAGCCTTCCTTCATTCGCAGTCTTTCTGTTTGAGATAATGCAAAACAAACACCACAGATTTTCATGAAAATATTAAAATAGGCTGATACTGAGGCTCCTTTAAAAGATAAACATATCCTCACAGAAATAATTACCATATGTCACATTAAAGCCAGCTTTTGTCAATTCCCAGCCATTATTACCTTAACTTTCAATTTTCAAAGTGCATCACAGACTACTGTACATTGATACGTTTTCATGCAATCATTTTGTGAAGGTGTTCCAAAGAGGCTTCAACCATTCAACACAACAGAGTATGTAGAGCATGCACTTTAAAAGTTTCTCATAATGCCTGTGAGCTGCAAGTGAAATGAACCAGCCATGTCTGAATAATTTCAGACGTCGACTGAATTTTAAAAAAAAATTTTACTCATTGAACAGACAAGCCTCATTGGACTCATTAATCAATATGCCTAAACAGTATTTGACTAGATCAATTGCTAGCAGCATCAGGGTTTGGTCACATCAAATGGAACCCATGCAACTGCGGAGAACTGGTTTAAGTGCATGCAGATGAACTAGCCAAGCAAATGAGAGAGAGGCTTTCGTCATATTGTGTTCTTTCAAACCAGGTCAACAGTAATGGTCCCACCAGTAATTACAGGCTCACCTTTGCTCTTGCACCAAAGGGGTTGAGGCTTCTACAGCGGACCTATCAATAAGCATTTTTCAGTTTATATAGGAAAAAAATATTAATTCAAATTCAGTTCAGAACTTTTTTTTGATCAGATATTTTCTCTTATTGTTGGTCTTTCGGCTGCTCCCAACAAGCGGTTGCCACAGCGAACCATCCCCGGCGGCTGGGGTTTGGGCTGGGAATCAAATCCAGGTATTTTGCATGGCTTACCTACCACTCAGCCATCAGTGCCCTAGATATTTTCTCTTGTAATCATAAGCTTCATAGGCCTGGACAGAAACAAGTTCAAGATGTCCACAAGACCACTCAAGCATGCACTATACCCCTGATATAGGAACCATAGATGCACTGTTACTCACCTTTCCTGTTCCTTCAGATCATCATGGTACATCAGAAAAGAATATTCTTCCTTTTAACTGTCACCAAGGAATATACCATCGTTCTAGGCTACCTCTGGATGCACATGTATGACCCACATTTCATGGTGAAGCAATGAAAAGTAGAACACCACTTGTTTCTTGGTGTCTCCAACACAGTGTTCTTACAGTATGTATCAATTTATTTCTCACAACCTGTCAGTTGAGGAACCCAAAATCAACTTCCAAAGTGTGCACCCCTTATGTGTGGTCTTTGGTAATGGTGTTCGGTTAAACCAAACCAGCAGACTCCCTCAACATAATGGACATACTGTACTACCTGCTTGCTAACTACTTACTGGACATCTCCATCTAGAAAACAGGGTTAAAATGGATAAACAACAAGCTATGGAATAATATGTCAAGGAAACTCTGAACCAGGGGTATACTGTATACAACCATCCACATCACCAGCATCAGCGGGATTGCTCTTCATGAAGAAAAAGGAAGGGGTATCAGTTATCACAGATTCAACAAGTCAACAAAGTATTCATGTCCCAGTCAGATCTGATTATTCCCTACAATCAAGCCTAATTTAAGAAAAGTGGAAGACCAGTTTCAGTACCACTGCTGGTCAATTTTGAATATATTGCTATGCTGTACAGGTTTTCTATTGCCTGCTTAGTCTTTCAATGTCTAATTAATGATGTCCTAAGGGAAACGCTCAGCAAATTTGTAATAGCTTTTATTGATGATGTCTTAATATATTCACCTTCCCTGGAGACATATATCAAGCATGCAAGGAAGGTGTTGTCCTCAAATCAACTCTGTGTCAAACTAAAGAAATGTGAGTTCCATGTAACCACTGTCCCTCTTCTACAGTAGGTTAAATCATCAGCGTCACCATAGTTCAGATAACATGGGACTGAAGTTTTAGTTAAGGTGGTAAAGGGACTATGACGGTTTTTAGGATTTACAGACTGTTAAAGAAGGTTTATTCAAAGCTTCAGTTTGATTATATGGCCATTTTTTTCCTGTTCTGTTGAGTCAGAACAGTTGTTCCAAGAGTGTTTTTTCCATGGCACAAATTCTTTAAAAAAATCCACAGGTTTGGTGAGAAACTCAAGTTATACCCGATCACTTTTCTCACAAGATCTCATTGGCAGAACAGAATTATGAGATAAGGGGCTGGAAATTGCTAGCAGTAAGACTGGTGGTAAAAAGAGTTGGAAGATTGGCCGGAAGGAGCCCAGCACCCATTTATTGTTTTCATAACCCATATCTGAATTATTGACAAGCTAGATGGGCATTGTTCTTCATCAAATTCAAAATGATTCTGCCATATCGCCTAGAATGAAAAAAAAAAAATACAAAAGCTCACTTTTTTGTCTCATCAATTTCTTGCTTTAGAGCATGTCACCAATATTCCCCTCTTCATGTTTTTGCAAGCCATAGAATGGGAGACCAAAATAAATGATTCTCTCAGGGTCAAGTTGTCCATCATGCCCTGCTATTCTAACCTACAGCACAGTTTATTTTTGACAGCCTTAATGGTACGCCAAGCACATGGGTCCACATGACTTCTTCCATCTGACACCTTTATGCTCAAAGAACATATTACCATCCGTAAGCTTGTTATGGGCAGCCCAATGTGTTTGGTCAATTGATATGGCATTAGATCAAAGGGTGAAAATGTAAAAGTTGCAGCAAATTTTGATCATGTTTTAATAATTTAGCCAACAATCTCAGGAATTTTAAAATATGTAAAAAAATATAAAATCAGATAAGTGACACGAACATATAAACCATATTGATTCTCTCTCTCTCTATGGCAATTCCCAATTTATTTTGTGTTTTTTGTATTAAATTGTTAAAGTTAAGGTGCAATTTCCAGAAATTAATTAGGGAACCTATTCTTAAAAAAAATAATAATTAAATAATAAAAAAAACCGGCATAGGTCAATGACGATTCAAAAAATGCTTATATGGTATGGAATAAAATCACTGTTAAAAATAATCGTGCGTAAAAAAAAGATTTGTGTGTAATTCTGCGTTTTGTCCGAGTTGGACAGCTTACAGATACGATATTTAGTGTGTTTGTTACAGTACAACTCTGAAATATACGAATCTGACTCGTTTACAGACACAAAACTTGTTTTTACAACTCCTCTGTTACACGGACGAATTGCGAAATTACGCCCGTGAATGTAGCGTGTTAAACCACTGTCAAAAATACGTCATCGAGGCCACATGCACAGGCGTTACTATCCGAAGGAGGAGGAATAGATACGGCGCATGCGCCCTGCCACCGTTTTAAATCTTACCTGCTATAGTTAAAACATCTCTGTAATTTTACGTCTCATAAACATGTACGAATCTGTGGAAAAAAAGAAAACTTACCTGAGACGACGAGAGAGCGCTCGGCTGCTGATATGCCATTTTGGCGCAGGTGGGTTAAAACGGTGACCGAATCGATTCCTCTTCCCTCGGATATTAATGTCTGTGCATGTGGCCTTGATGACGTATTTTTGACAGCGGTCTAACACACTACATCCTTAGGCGTAATTTCGCAATTCGTCTGTGTAACAGAGGAGTTTTAAAAACGAGCTTTGTGTCTCTAAGCGGTCAGAGTCCTATATTTCATAGTTGTGGCTGTAGATTTTGGAATCCAACTCGGACAAAACACAGAATTACACACAAATCTTTTTTTTTATTTTTTTACGCACGATTATTTTTGACAGTGATTTTATTCCATAATATGGAAGCTTAATTGGGTTGTACTGTATGTAACTGGGTTTTCAGATATGTCCAGTACAGTGGCGGCTGGTGCAAACAAAATTAAAATTAAACTTTTAATACTCGCCTGAAAAATAGGCATTTATCAGGTGATTAAGCATCATTACTACTAGCATACAATCAAGGCATGACTCGCATCACATCCAGTCAGCAGCTCCGCTTGCCGTAAGAAGTGCTGGAAGACTCGTTGAGAATGGTCCAATCACATGAGCCCAAATATTTAAAAACAATATGATTCGCTAAGAACAAAAGTGGGAGGGTTCAGGGCGCACAGCGCTGAGCCCGAAGAATGATTTGAATAGATCCAATCAGAGCTCAGCCTCAGGTCACATGCTTTTCAAAGATTTACGTGCCTACATAGACACTCGTTTGTCCGGTGTTACGCGCTAAAA
>QMIH01001464.1:89410-115184 GCA_003987875.1 Clarias batrachus
GGGAGGGGGGCATTTTAGCGCATAACACAGTTAACCAAACATTCTTGCATGTAGGCGCAATACTTTTTCATTATACTATACCATGTATACACTGAATCTATTTCTAGCAGATAGTTGATAGTTATTCCAATCATTTTATAAATCTTGGCACAATTATTCTCATCTCTCACTGCATTCTGTCTCTGCAGGTGCTCCAGGATAGAACGCTGCGTGTGGATGCTGATCAGATCGAGACGTGCCTACGAATGAAAAGCAGACAGAAAGCACTCCTGCACTGCACTGGTTAGCGAAAGATGAAGCAAGAGTTAAATCCTACTGCATCAGTATCAGCAGGCGGTTGAACGGCATTGTGGGTAATGCGTTAAATGTTAAGTAGTTTAGAACTAAAACGATGAAAAATCCATAAATCAAAAGTACATTGGATTGTATCATCGGATTTATCAGGCCAATAAAGCAATCCTTATAAGAACAGATTACTCGAGAGCAGCTAGAAAGGGCTTCATCGGTGTTAGATCTCTGACGCATACTCTACTCCCATTCGTCCTTCTCCCTATCTACTGATACATACTGTAGGTGCAGCACAGAAGATCCTTTTTTTTTTTTTAGCTGACTCAAAAGTTCATAAGCTGATTTGTCTATTGTTCACAGCCTTTCCCTTTATAAATCATCATGCAGATAACAGCATTGTTCACTGGACTGTAGAGATAGGGTTCCCCAAAGGACTTCTTAAAAGCCATTGAAATAGACCTGTATATAATACAGCATACCAGTCGTAAATAAAATACAAGATAATCATCAGGGCCTGGAGACTTCCTGATTGGCAAATGTGAAAAGCTAGACCTGATTTCTTTAACCGGACAGAACCTGATAATAGACTCTCGTTGTCAGTTCAGTGTAGGAAGATTTTACAACTGTGGATGGGTAGTCCTTACAATTCGGCATCCTTTACAAAGCAAGAACACAAAATGTGTCCTCCCCATTCTGTCCCATAGTGTAAATATATATTTACATATTTCTAGTGGACCTACTGCCTTACAACACAGCGACTTTGAGATCTAAAAATCTGTTGGCAACACCAGAACCCTGACCAGAATGAAGTGGTTCTTGAAAATGGTTAAAATAATGGATGAGGAAAAGTTAAGAAAGTTTTTCTATTATGCCAGGGGGACCTGGCGCCTATTCCAGGGGACTTGGGGCAGGACGTGGTGCCAGTCCATCACCGGGCACAAAAGCACACACACACATTCACTCATACACTATGGGCAATTTTGGAAACACCAATTAGCCTACTCCTGCACATCTTCCGGCTGTCGGAGGAAACCGAAGTACCTGGAGGAAACCCACCAAGCACAGAGAGAACATGCGAACTCCACACATACTTAATCGTGCTAATCACTGTGCCGCCACTTAATCTCATACGTTATATTATCTGTAGCGATTCTGATATGATTTTGTGATTTTATCTATAATATGGAAAGGATTTCCAGTGTTAGAAGTGAACTTTAAGTCTATTGAAAGTCGTTATAATACTGTAGAGTGCTATTCATGACCATTTCTTCCCTCTAATTAAATCCAAGACAGGTTGATGAGAAAATGAGTGTTCATAGCTGACATTAAATATAACCACAAACGGATGAAACGTAAAATGTGTCATTTAATGAATAAAATTATAATCATTGGCAAATTGCTGTTGCATGAGAGGAATAAAATTACACTTTAGATCAGGACAGCCCAGCCATTGACTGTTTTCCTACATCAGCATGCCTCTTACGTATCACATCAAGCTAAGTCTACTGCAACGGCAAAGAAGATTAACTGCTTAAGATTTAATTGAAACAACAGCTGGATATCAGTCTAATGATCAACAATTTCCTTGGCCAAATTGAAAGTTCTTGGTTTCAAAGAAAATCAATTTCGCTCTGGCCAAATATAAAAATGATAAATCCAGATGTTCGAATTGGAATCAAACAGACGTTGGTAGGATAGTACCGCAGGACAATTCCTCAACAGCCTACCTATCCCATCCTGATTAATTTGCACAGCATTAATAAGAAGCAAACAAACAAATGAATACAGTGCTCGAAAATCTTCGCTTTGAGGTGTTAAAGCATCCTCCTTATAGTCCTGATCTTGCTCGATGGGTCTTGATAAATACTGCTCCGTGTGCAGGGAATGTTGGTCACTGGAACTTCGCAAATGGTGGAGAATTCCACCATTTGGAACATCACCAGCACAGACATCGCTTCCTGCATGCGTTACCATGGTAACATACTGTAAGTGTGGATACCTTGGATACCTGTCGCTGCTGCTGTGGAAATTTCACACTAATTACAATAATTAAATATTGAATATTTATTGAAACAGAAACTGATACCATTATAAAACACATACTATTGAAACGTGTATAACAGGATGTACCAGCCTAAATAGTTCTATATAAATGATTTCTTGATTCAATTGAAATTGTAATTATTGTGTCCTATTAATATGATGTCATCCTCGGCAATAATGAGAATAAATATATGAATCCTTTCTCAAGCTCCATGTTTTTTTTCACGCTCCAGCGAGACACACTGACTGCTGATAAAATTTCCCATTCCCTTTTCCGGTGAAGTGAAGACCTGTTGTCCAGTTGTTCCAAACACCATTTGCCATTCCCTTTTAACTGAACAGTTTTACTCGCTGGGGTTTGAAATGACACTTAACATGGCTGAACACCCTGGGGATCGGAACACACATCCAGAATCTACAGTACATGAAATTCCACATTCCAAATCCCAGCACACACATTCGATGGCACCTGAGTACTAATCATCTGCACCTGCACTCAATCAACCAGCACACATAAATGAGCTCTCAGTTCTTCACACTGAAGTAAATGATCATGGTTTTTATGCTTCCAGATGCTTGATTTTATATATACTATATATATATATATATATATATATATTTTTTTTTTCTTCTTTCTCTTTGCTTATTATGTTAATTATGACTTTACTTTTTTGATTGATGCTTGCTCATTATCTGACCCCTTAACTGTTTTGTCCGCCATGATTTTTAAACAGAGTTTTTGGGGTTGTCTGACTCTGTTTGGATTATTATTTTTAAAAAAAAGAAAAAAAAGAAAAGAAAATCCTACTCGGCAAGTAAGAATATAACTAAACATAATCTTTCAAACAGAGAAACCTATTAGTACAACCTCAGTTAAAATAAATAGAATACCACTTCATAAATCATTTTCCCTACAAGACATAACCCTTTTCACAAGACAAACAGCTTTCCAGTCCTGCCCTTCTGTATTAGCTTCATACCTCCAACAATAACCTGATAAGGTTTAAAAATGTCTTGCGAATGTATTGTACCTTCTGAAAATTGTTTTCATTTCTTTGCATTCTTCCAAGAGAAATGATACACCGAAACGCCATTTGTACAAGGACTAGGGGATTATTAAAAGCACTGACATGAAAACTGCTACTCCTCTACAAAGCTCTCCTCATCCTCCATGCGCATGTTTCTCACCACTACTCATGTATTGTATTACAATGCCATATATTACTATCCGGTGAGTGTAAATGTGTATGAAGGTCATATAAGTCATTCTATAAGTCGATGCATATGAGGTCATATATACAGTATGTACAGCACAAATTTACAAATGCAAATTTACAATTTACAAATGCACTGCTAAGCAAAAATATATTTAAATAATATACATTATGCATGTTCTCAGATTGATTTTAAACATAAAAAGTCTGATCAGTATTTTCTCTTCATATAGCTACAGTGTCAGGGTCAGTCCTACTGGCATGCCGACCAAAGCACATTCCATGAAGCTTCAAAATGATACATTTTAGGAGGAAAAAGGGAATGGAGAAGGTTATATAAAGACCAGCAAAGCTTTAAAGCTTCCTAGAAACATTGTGAAATGCATTATAACAAAGCAGAAAAATATATAGTGTTGCCCGGGCAGTTCCAAGGTTACATCTAGGCATTTGGCAGACGTAGGCAGGTTAGACCAAACTGAGCTTCTAAGAATCCAGCTAGAAAAAAAAAGGGGTTACAGAGCTCACTGACTGAAACAGAAAAACCTGTGCAGGCATCAGCAATATCATCAGCTTGACACAAACGCAGCCTCTTTGGGACATTGGCCCTGAGGAAGGCATATCCGAGAAAGGCAAAATCTGAGAGGTTTTCTGAGAAAGAATTTTGGAAAGACATTGAGTTGGTCTAAAGCCAAAACATCATTAGAGCATTAGAAACTAGAAGGCTTGTTGCCGTCTCAGGAAACATGCATGATGTCAACCAGCCGGTTATTAAAAAGAACCTGTTCCACTCAGCCAGACATCAACATTTAGAGTAGAAATCAATGTTGGTGTCTGTGTGCATGGAGTTCGCATGTTCTCCCCATGCTTGGTGGGTTTTCTTCTGGTACTCTGGTTTCCTTCCATAATCTAAAGACATTCAGGTTAGGCTAATTGGTGCTTCCACAGTCTGTGTGTGAATGACAACTTGGCGTTGAGCTTGCAACCCAAACTTAAGGTACTGCCACAGAAACAACGGATACTGTACTGTATATCTCCAGGGTGGGGAATATCTGTCGCCCAATGGGAGGACCAAAATACCAAAAATACCTCCAAGGTTCAGCCTGAGACAAATATTATTTAAAAAAATATATTTTTGCTACATTCATTTAATGAACTACAGAAATAAATATTTAACGGTTGATCTCATTTTTGCTACAATCCAGTAAAAATAGATATAATAATACAGTCATTTGTGGTGAGTATTTCTGGAGGCACTCCATCTTACTGTGTCTCTATGTGTATCTTATTGATATCTGTGTATTTCAGTGTATTCTTCATGTATGCTGGTACACTGGCTTCTTGTTCAATTTTGTGTACGTGAACAGTTTCTGATGCGTGCCTTTTCTCTTTTCTAGCAGTACTTCGTTTCTCCTCTCCTGCATGTACGCTCTGGTCTTCGGGTAATACGTACTGTATTCTCTTTGTGCTTTGTGCTCTTAGACTTCACAGCGTTCACCTTCGGGGCTAGGATGCTTAGTGTGTTTCTCCAGCTAAAGGAAGAGAAAAGTCTGGTATGTCCTTTCACAGGGTACAGACTTGGTAATGGGGCTACTTCGAATGCCAACTAATATCCTTTTAGCCTCAGTCCACCATTAGCAGGCTAAACTAATTCGCTGCAATTTTTGTCCCAAAGTGGCTGGGGGAAAAAGCGTCCTTATAATTCAGGAGAGAAAAAAATGAATGGAAAGAATGATTGTTTCAAGCGGCAACAATTTTCAGTAATTACGTCTCAATTTCTGGAAGGACTTTAAATTTGAGATTTTATTTATGGGATGACAAAAGACATTCAATGACAGCATATGCTCTTAACCCCGTTTTTCTTCTATTCTCAGCACTTTTTGCTTTAAATTGTGAAATTTGAAATTGTTAAACCTTTTCAAGTCCTGTATACAGAGGCGCAAGGGACCTGGAGCCTATCCCAAGAGACTTAGCCGGAGTAAAAGGCAGGGTACACCCTAGACGAGGTGCGAATCCATCACGAGGCACACACACTTAAAGGCAATTTGTTAACGCCAATTAGCCTAATCTGCATGTTTTTGGACTTGTGGACGAGCAAACCCTCAGAGATGGGGCAAATAAGCTCAAAGGATTCTGTAAACTCCTACTCATTCACTTTCATTCATTTGGGAGATCTGAAAACAACCTCTAGTTTAAGGAGAATCCATTTCACAAATTAATCATACACTTCTGGGATTCCCAACTCCCAACCATGTGCTCAGTCGGAGAACTTTAACCTCGGTACCTCTGCTACCCTGCTATTGCTATTAATAATAAAAAACAAATGATAAATCGTTAAAACCTGCGTTCACTTTGGTTTTGGTGGAGAATAATATAAAGTACAGGGCAATGAAATGTTATCGAATCCATGTGCAAAACTGGCCAAACATAGTGTTACAGTACATCATAGTTTTACATATCAGTATTTGTCCAGGACTAGGATAACTTGTCATAATTGAAGGAAACATGAATTCTGTGTTCTACCATAAAATATTGAAGGAAATTGTCCAGCTATCAGTTTGTGACCGCAAGCTCAAGTGCATTCCAAAGCGCAAGCTCAAGTGCACTTCATATCCAAAGCACACCAGCAAGTCCATCTCTAAATGAAAATAGAATCTTTCCATCTCTTTAAAATAAATAAATTAATTTAAAAAAAAAAAAAAAAAAAATATATATATATATATATAAAATTAAAGTTTTTTGTAGTGGCCTAGTGAAATTCTGGACTTCTGATTGAGATTCTTGAAAATGCCATTCCTGGTCGAAAAACCTGCCAATGTGGCCGAATTAAAACAAATCTGCATGGCACAGTGGGCCAAAATTCCTCTAGAGCGATGTGAAAGCCTCACTGCCAGATATCATAAATGCTTGATTGCTGTTGTTACCTCCAAGGGTGGCACAACCAGTTATTAGGTTTAGGAGCCATTACTTTTTCACATTAGGCCAGGTACTGTTTAAATGGTCTCAATCATTTAATTGTAACAAATATGCAAAAAAAAAAAAAAATCAGGAACAGACAAATATTTCTTCATGTTTGTGCATGTTTTGTCTTGGTGGCTTTACAATAAGTCAGTGATTCTGAGCGTGTTTTCTGTCAGCATACTTTATCCAAACGACACACCATTAACCACTAAAACAGAGGTCAGCAATGAGACTTGCTGTTTGGATCAGACACCACCCAGGCACCTGATATCCAGTGAAGTGCTGATTGACATGTAGTATCTCTGCCTTTCAGTGCCAGTTCCTCCTTACTTTGCTTCTCTTTGGTGCATTTCAAACCCTCATCCACTGACATCTTTTATTTAACAGTTAACCACAGTGCTTTTAGCTGTGTTCCTACTCTAATGACCACCTATGCTCTTGTTCATGCACACGCAAGAGTGCAAGAGTTACAACACCAGGGAGTATCCTTTATACGCTCTAAAACAATTGTTATTCTGCCTGTAATTCAGATGTTAGGTCATTATTACTGTGCTTGCTTTAATACTGAATTAGATTTTTTTTTTTTTAACACTAAAAGCTCCTTCAGAGCTGCCAGATATTTTACATAATCCATGGCTAATAATAAACATGCTGAAAACATGTTTACATGCTTTTAACTAATTGAAATGTATAATTGGTGATATACAAGCAATTATTTATTTAACACTATCATTGGTGGGGGGGAAAAAGTTTGAGAGGAAAAAAGAGTTAAAAGGTTAAAGCTAAAATAAGCTCATCATGTAATCAATGATATTTTTGTATTATTTCACTGTATGTTGAGGCCCATGTACATACTGTAGGGTGAAGCCCAACTGTTCATAACATCGCCTTCATTTTGATTTCACTTATGGTGCAGGTTAAACTTCAGCGTGATACCCAAGTACTGCAAAGGTTTCATTTAATTCTGTCCAACTTGTTTTTGCATGATGCTGTCACATAATCTGGCACACTTATACCTAATATTTTAATTGTATTTATGGTGCAGGTTAAACTTTAGGCACATATCTACAGTAAGTACTGCAAAAGTTTCATTAAATTCTGTCAAGCCAATTTTGCGTGAAGCTGCGACAAAATCTGCTCGGACAGACATACAGACATACAGACAGACTGGTTATTGGTCCTCCAATGTATAAAATGTAAAGATATCATTGAAAGCGCGAGTTCTGACCAATGTACAGACAAAACCTCTCTTTATATACAGTACAGTAGATATAGAATGAGTCTTCATGACAGACAGCGTTGCATTTTCTGATGCTTTTTTGCCTTAATGATTACACGGGAGCAGAAATGTACAATATACTGTAGCTTTTATAACCTAAGTGATGAACATAAACATGTCTTGTGAAATTTCAGTATGATTAAAAAGTAAGTAGAATCAACTAAAGCAAGAGGGAGACTTCGACGCCAACTGGTTATTGGCGGAAAACAAATATTAAGGGTACTTTTACTGTATATGAGACCATTCACAGCATAAGAAGTGCAGAAACTCCAAGCTGAAGTTGAAAAAAAACTCCACCATACTGAAGAGCTTTGGCCACTGTTTTGACTTCAAGCCTTTTTAAGAATCCTTTTAGTTTTTCCTCTCAGCAAAACTCTTACACACAATAGCGCTGCATAAATCAATAGTGTCTAGTGATCTCCATCTCCTCACGCTGCTTTGCTTTGGGCCTCTTCACCGCCGTTTTAAAAAGAAAAAGATCCCCTGCACACCCATTACACCCCAACACAAACAAACAGCATTTCCCCCGCTGGACATGGTGACAGAGAAAAGGTTTGAAGATCAATATGAACAATTCTGCTTATTCCCTCCATGCCGTGATATTCAGGAGCAGCATTATCACCTGCAAGGACTACTGGGGGATGTTTACTGCCTATCTGCTATCGGGTTACACAAACCTGCCACACAGTGTTTCCTCTCAGCTTGCTACTCGGCCCCCTTTGCTTGTCATAACATAAGGCAGGACAGAGGGTCAATGGGAAAATAATCATTATTGATTCGCAACACATCACTCAAACCATTGCTTGATTTTCTCCTGGTTAATTTACACAAATGTGGGCCTTGCTTCACAGAAAAGCCATAACCCTACAGCCCCCACACATCCTGAATATGAATGGTTCATTTTAATCATGGTGTGTTCCCGTGCTTGCCTTTATACTGTGTGCATTTACTGTATAAACAGAATTCTACCCTGAAGTTATGACACTGGCATTAGTAATTATATACTCTGGTGCTTGAAGAAAGCAAAGTCAGAGTTTAGTTGTAGTTTCTTCAAGGATATGTACTGTATGAGGGGGTATCGTAAAGGGTTTATAAGAATCCTCGCCAAAAACATCGTCCTGTGTACTTCGGGAGCTGTGCAGCTGGTGCTATTTTGACCACGAGCGAGTGTGTGAAACTGGGCAAATTCGGGCAAGTTTATGGTGCTGCTCCAATGAGTCGTTCGTGGTGTTTTGAGTGGCACTTGCGCTTCAAGAGTGGAAGAACATCACCAGAAGGCGACGAGAGATCAGGAAGACCTTCAACAAGCTCGACGCCTGAAAATGTCGAAAACATTCAGCAACTTGCGCATGATAATTGTGAGAGAACAATCCACAACATTTCTGCCATCGTCGTTGTGTTATACCGAACAGTCCAGGCAGTCCTCACGGGTGATTTGAACATGCGTTGTGTTGCTGCAAAGTTCCTCTTCAGGCTGCTGACCCAAGAGCAAAAGGAACATCACGTTGAAGCACTGCAACATAACTGCCAAGAACTCCGTCAGCGTGCTATGGTTGCCCCCTCGAGGATTATTAAAGATGACGAGACTTGGGTGTATGCGTACGACCCTGAGACAAAGTAACAGTCTTCACAATGGAAGAGCCCATTATCTCCATGACTGAATAGGCCCACAGCTCAACCCAGTGCATACTCGGCGTCATTTTCAACATTTGCGCCATTGTGTATCAAGAATTCGTCCATACCGTTGATGATTCCACTGCCAGGTTTTAAGAATTCTGAGGGAGGACATACGTGAAAAAACAGAGCTTGTAAAAAGGTCTAATTGAAACATTTTGATACTCCATCCTATAATTCCAGTTGTTGTTTAAGTGTATAGTAAAACCTTTTGGGAGGTTTGGCAGGCGGAGCTGGGAAAGATTAATTTTGATCATTGCCAGATCCTACTCACTATCTCAGATTTCCCATGGACAGTTCACACCGTTAAATTAGCATAACCAGTATCACATGGCATAAACTATAATCAATTTTGGGACGGGATGGAGATTTTCACCTATGTAGGGGGTGCTTGAGGACATACAAGTAGGCTGTTTTACAGTACACACATTTTCAAAAGTAAAGACATGCCAAAACAACAAGTCAAAACTAGGTATATTGATTTTATATTGTGTTTTGCAAGATAGTGGCAATTGGTTAGTATCCCTAAGAATAGTGGTTAGCGTAATTAGCTTGAAGTTTGGCTAACTTAACACAATACCTGCTGGAAATAAATATTTCAGCAATTATTTCACTTCTAACTGGTAAAGACATACAGGAGCAGTCGTATACCTCCTGTTTGGAAGACATTTTTCTCTTTGTTCTTTTGACCAACCCTGAACTTAAAATGGTTGGTTGGGCTTATACTCTTCCTCTTGTCATTGTGTATGTACTTGTTGGGATAGTCTCAAGGCCCCCGAGACCCTGTATACAGGATAAAGCAGTATAGACTATGATTGACTGATATGATATTTGTGAGTGTTGTACCCGGCTAGTTTTGATAATTGGGGGTTTCCACCCAGATACCCCCCCCAAAAAATTGCGCGTATGGTTGAGTCCCAAATAGAATCAAATAGTTCTCTAAATATTCATGTGGTTCACATGTTTTTTTTTGTGCCTACATATATTCATATCAGATATTTCATGAGTCAGATTCACATCTTCATAAAGATTCTACATGGTTTAATTAACGGGAGCATTTCCATATGGTGCTCAACCCCGAGCACTGGTTCATCATTCGTGATTGATGTGTAAAGAATGAGGTTCTCCTCGAGATATTCTTGTGGGAACAGAAAAACTAATGTCTGCCTTCAGCATGACCTTTGGCAGCTGTTGTTTACCCAAAGGTTTTCCTCTCAAATTCAATTTATTAACATGTCCAAACAACACCAATGGTGCTTGAGGGCTCTAACACGGAACAGATTGAATATGTATAATGAATCTTTGGGATATTTTAGTGGATTCATGTAGTTATTTCATAACCCTGAGTATCTTGACCTCAAAACCGGTCTTTCAATTGCACCAATTCCTCATCAAGGTCTTTAAATCTACTTGAGGTGTGACCCAGTCATAACAAATGCAAACAGACTTATGCATATTGCAAAAGGTATTTTCACTGTGCATATACTGTATATATATACACTTTTTATTCAACCACTTAAGAAACATTTTCCGTACTTAAGTAGAGCCAGTTAGCTATTTTGACCTGCTGCAAACATGATGCCAGTCACTACTGTAGCTTCTGGCAATGTTTTTTTTTGGGCAATGGCCTTTAGTTCAGATTCTTGGGTATGCGCGCTGCAAGTGCTTTTTTTTTTCTATTGGCCTCTAATCAGGTGACTGCGATGACCACTATGAAACCCAGGACTTCATCTGAAACCAAGCCTTGGTGGACTTGGAAGGATGCTTGAGATCATTGTCCTGTTGGAAAGTCCAAGGACACAAAAGTTTCAGCTTCATCAAAGATGGCATGAGATTCTTTTTAAGGATACTTGATTGAATTTATCAGCCCTCTACACGTTGCAGGTTTCCATGCCAGTGCAAAGCAACCTTACCACCAAACCACCATGCTTCATTCTTTCTCTTCCAAACATACCACGGATTCATAGGCCCATAAAATATTAAGTTTTGTTTCACCAGACCATAGAACAGAATTCCTAAACTTCTGTGTCTTTTTCTATGGTTTTTAGCATATTTCTTGTGTTTTAGGGTCAGTAGTGGGGTACATCTTAGGTTGACCTTCAGTGTTCAGTATGCTCCTTATAGTGCAGAGTGAAATTCCAGAGCCTGCTGCCACCAAATCTTTGTCCATCAAGGGTTTCAACACTTGCATCCTCAGGAATCTGGTAGCTCTGTGGTATGTAGTTCACGTAGATGGCTCTATAGTCCAACTAGGGACCATCAAAGACCAAGCCATATATATATATATATATATATATATATATATTTTAGTCCAGAATTTTGCTCTGAATGACCGTATTTTAAACACTTATTTTCAACACCTTCCAAAAGTTTGAAATTAGAAATCAGTTGAAATTGGTGTTGAAGCCTTTGTGCAGTTATGTTAACGAAGCTAAAAAATTATTTTCTGTTTAAAAAATAAAAACAATCTTCTATGAACTACTTGAATGTCTGGAACATCAGCATTTGTGGGTTCAGCCATGTTTAAAAATCGCCAGAAAAGAAGGAGATTACTTGAAAGGCTAGAAATCAATGATATTTTTCAAATGTCTGTAATACTACCTTGCGAAAAAAAAAAAGCACAAACTAGAAAAGGGAGTGTGAAGGCTGAAACTATGCAGGAAGATAAATACAGTTCAACGAGTATGCATTTGGAGAAACAGTCGCCTCACATGCCGTCAGTTAGCAGCTTTATTACATGGTGCTCAGAAAACATCAGTATCATCTGTAATAGTAAAGGGGTGACTCTGAGCTTCTGGCCCCTCAGGCAGAGTTTCAAAGGAAATGCTGTATCTCTGACAAGCCAACAAAGAGAAACGGTTGAAATTGACAAAAGCACACAGAAACTGGACATACTGTAGGATGATTGAAAAAAAAAAGGCAACAGAACAAATAAAAAGATCCTAGGAGAGTGCTTGTTCCATCTGTCAAGCAGAACGGAGCAAATATGATGCTTTCCTTTGGTGCTGGTATGGTGGAAAATCTCAAAAAGAAGGAATTTTGAACAACAAAGGTTATTAAGCTATTTTGCCTTGTCATACTATGTGAATGGTGCTTGATCTGAAACTATTTCTTCCCATAACAGGACAGTGACCGAATGCACGGTTTCAAATTGGGCTGAACTTATTTAGGGAATAAACAGTCAGCTGGTATTCGGTATGTAATGGATTGGCCAGCGCAATCACCACATCTCAACCCTGTTGTGCTGTTGTGGGAACAGCTTGTCCAGATGGTACTAAAAAAAAAGTGGCCATGAAGTCAATCCAAATTGTAGAAGGTGCTTTAGGAAGGATGTAATGAAAATGATGCAGATTACTGCAAAAAAAATAATAAAATAAATTAAAAAATGTGGCCGCTAGCATGCCAAGTCTCTGAATACTGCAAATGACTGAGACTTTAGTGTCAATGTCATGACCATGAACAAGCACATGGCAGGGTGAAAGGTTACTGGGCATCGGCTTATTTGTTCCCTTTGTGGCTAAAGTGCTTTTCTTTTAGAGGGGGATAAATAAATAAATAAATAAATAAATAAGTTATATTTGCTGTTGGGGACCCTGTGAGGCAAATGGCATAATTGCTAAAGTTACCTTACATGAGATAATACAGTACAAACTTATATTAGTTGGTAGGTCATCACCTCTTCATGAGACACTGGAGATCATAAAAGTTATGGTCAGACGGACAACATTTTCTTCTTCCTCCAGTACAGTAGGTTGCATTACCGCCAACTGTAGGTCTCATTCTCCTTCATCTTCCCAGCCTCTCCTCTTCCCAGGCGATTTCTCAGTCCAGTCTTCCTTTAAAAAAAATCCTTGAATGTTTTCTTTTCTTGATCTTCGCTTGTCTTGTTGTGTATCTTGGACTCTTCATCTGCTTTTATTCGGCACTTCCACAAACTATCTCTTCTCTTCATGTTCCCTCTTAATACTTCTCAGTGCCTTTGCTTCCAGCTATACTGTAGATTTCATTCTCCCTAAACTTCTCTGTCCTTTAAAGCAGAATTTCACACTTTCTTAAACACTTATCCTTATTCACACCCTCCCTTACCTCTAATACCAACGCGGGCCATTTCAAATAAATGCCTGACCATTGCAATTTTCCAGGCCATGCCCTGTTTTGCATACATACGGTATACTCAATATGTTTGTAACGCACAGAGGTAAAGTCAATTATTTTTAAACAGGGAAAGAAATTGCTTTCAGATTAGACTGTAATTATAATAATATTCCTCCTGCTACCTTAAAACAAAACAAGGAGTGAATAAAAAAATAGCAATTAAAGAAAATACGGCAAACCAGTAAATCACAAGGTCAGATCAAGGTTGAGCAAATAAATGAATATACAGTACTTATCATCTGTCATTTCAATCTTGTCTCTGCATCAATCCAAATATTGGTCAGAATCTTCAGATAATGTACAGTAAATAGTGCACTGTATAACGTACATGACTGTCCAACAAACAGCAGGAATCTCCTGGACATTCAAGCGACTTCTGCGATGTTTGCATTTGGTCCCTATGAAGATGTTCTCTGCACAGCAATGTTAATGTTAATGACATTCGCTAAAAGTCCTATGAAAGACATGGCATAGATAGCAGCGGAATCCAGGGCAGGTCTGATATATTTTTGGTAAGTCCATGTACAGCATGCTTGGGTAGGACAGAATGACGAGAAGTGGAAGGGTGTCTCTATTGGTTAAAGTCATGATAAGAAAAACATTATAAAGTTATTTATTTATTTATTTATTTAGCTTTGATTTTTTTTTTTACATTTGCCTAGTTATATCATTCTTACTCACTCACTCATCATCTATACCGCTTTATGCTGCATACAGGGTTTTGTGTGTGTGTGGGAGGAGGGGGGGGTTTGGTATGGAGCCTGTCCCAGGAGGCAGGGAATGCCTATCCATCACACACATACAGTACACACACTCTCATTCACTCACTACAGCCAATTTGGGAATGACAATTAGCCAAATCTGCATGTTTTTCGACTGTGGGAGGAAACCGGAGAACCTGGAGGAAAGCCATCAAAAGCATGGGGAGAGCATGCCAACTCCATGCACACTAGCACAATCGAGCCCAGAACCTGAAGGTGCAAGGCGATAGTGCTAACCAGTGAGGCCACGTGTCGCCTTTAGACAATTTATACAGTATATATCCCAATTTATTCTTTGTTGTTTTAAATTCAGATATATTGGCAGATATTGGCAATTCTCTGCATTTTTCTCTTTTAATTAATTAACCGCACTTAAAGAGCCAATTTTCTGTCTGCAGTTAACGGTACTTAATGTTTTCGACTCATGTAAAATGCTTACTGATTACTGCTAAAGAAACAAACCCAGGGGTCTTTTAGCCTTAGTATTTATTTATTTATTTATTTACTTACTTACAGTGCATAGCAAGATAGAAGGTGGTTCTACAAAGTATTGATTCAGAAGGCTTGAATACAAATGCACGCCACACACCTCACTTTTCATTTCTTTTTTTCCTTCCACATGTGCCACTGTATGTTGGTCTATCACATAAAATCCCAATAAAATACATTTATGTTTGTGGATGTAACGTGAAAAAATGTTGAAAAAGTCAAGGGGTATGAATAATCTTTTTAAAGCACTTTATTTATTTATTAATTTTTTTTTTTGACTGTAGATAGAATCTGCAGTATGATGCACTTCTTAGTGTGGAGCCACAATGGGAAAAGCCGCAGATTTTTAATATTTTATGCTTTTTATTATTTTTATTTATTTATTTTTTTTTTTACCAAATGTGTTTCACTGAACTGCTGTAGGAGGTGAGAAGACATATTCAGAGAGACGGATAGAAGGGGGAGTGGGGGGAGGGGGGGCGAGGACAAGGAGGGAATGGAGGAGAAGCAGGGATCGTCTGTGTAGTCTGTCTCAGCAGTGAGAGAGAGTGAACGAGGTGTGATTTATACAGTATGTTGTAATACATGAACAAATATAGCATACATCTTCGGAGCAGATGTTTGCAGACGGTGACTCGAGGTGAGGACAGCAGGGAGGAACCTGCATTCTGTCATGAACAATAGCCAGATGTTGCCTGCTGCGAGTGGAGATCAGCTGCTGCAGAGAGAGCGTTTGTTCATTTGACCTGTTGATTTCATTCCATGATTAATAAAAATGAAATGAATATGTAAATCTGTCTCTCCTAATATTTGGTCTAAAAATGTCTTAAAATAAATAAAATAAAATAAAATAAAATTTTATATATATATATATATATATATATATAAAATATGTATTGAAATATCACATATTATTATATGACAAATGATATATGTATATATGTATATATATATATAATATTATAATAATTTAGGCTTACACATAGCTTTTATAGCTTCGTTTAAACCATCTTTAAAGCTATATTATATGACTTGAGATGTTTTTTCTTGCTTATTAGTGTTTAGCCGCAAATGCAAATTTCCAGAATTTTCTTGCAGCCAATTTTCTGATAATGTCCCTGAAGTCCAGTCTTTGGATCAGTTTTCTCTCCACTGAGTCCATTGAGCTTTTCCTGGATTGTTAAAGGATTGCATATAGTTTTATTAAAGAGCTTAATTTTTTAATAAAATAATAGCAATAATGTAATTGGGCAAGTGTTTGTTCGACAATAACACAAGGGGGATTGGGGTCTTAGATGACAAGTTGAGATTGATTTTTAACGATAACACATTTAAACAACCCAGGGATGTTGCTAAAAACATCACATAACACAAGTTAACATGGGTCTGGGGGCTGTTAACGATGTCGTTGACCATGCTTCATTCATCTAAAAATGTTTTTTTCTTTTTTTGTTTTTACCTGAGATGGTAACTTGTAATGTTCGAGTACATTACAATGCAATGTAATGTTCATTTTGTGTGCTTACAGCTTACATGATGATGTGTGCTTACAATCGGACACCCTTCCCTGCACATTTTAGTGCTTTCTCAGCTCACAGCATACCTGATTTACAGTAACCAGTCAGCCTTTTCTTAAGTCTTAAGTGGGATAGAGGAGGGGAAACCATTCAAATCTGCAGGGCAGTGGGACACAGGGTGGAGAACCACTGCAGTAGATGTTTTTCCTGAAGGATATCCTGGCTGATATGTTATAAGGTACAATTTTATATGGTCTTGATAAACATATGTTTATTATTGTAACCCAGACAATAAGTTACTTGAATTTGCAAAATGCAAATGCAAAAAAAAATCCTTGCAATTTTAGATGATGCATCAATCCATCAATCTAGAGACCACAGAGGCCAATGGTGACCATCGTACTGTGTTTATTCCCATTTTACAATCGTGGTCGGATCTCCAGTCAACATTGACACACGCATTCACACTCTATGGGCAATTTGGGAACACCATTTGGTCCAATCTGCATGTCTTGGGAGTATGGGAGGAAACCGGAGTACCCAGAGGAAACCCACCAAATACAGGGAGAACAGATCATCATCATCATCATCATCATCATCATCATCATCATCATCGTCAATCATCATCCTTGATTAAAGAGTTCATATTGGAAGTTTGGATTTTCACTTTTTTTGTTTCCTCAAAGACTAGCACATTGAAACAGTGTTATCATCAAATCAGATTGATATATCGTAGGTTTAACACAAGATATAACATCATATTGATGCTTAAACTAGTTTATTATAAACCATATCTGCAATAATTTGTTAAACGTACAATGTTTTTATTTAACTCATCTGTAAAATGTAAAACAATTTTCAACTCTAACATTAATTAATTAACCATATCTTACACAATTCAAGTTCTTGCTGATGGTTCACCACTAACCTCAAGATCGGGGGGTTTGGTGGGGGGCGTTTTCTTCAGATTTATACTGTAGCAACGTCCCATCAAAAGGTCTCTGTCTGTCCCTGGTCTGCCACTTGTAGTATACTTTTGTCTAGTGCTTTTCTGAGAGATTCCAAACTTTTGAATGGTAGTCGTATCATGAAGTGACACTCTTCTGCCAGACACTATGTTGTTGTAAATCTATCGACCAGACAACTGACACAGGCGTTTTTTTATAAAATTTCTTCCTTTAATAAAGCCATGTGACCCACATGTCATCCTGGTTGCTACGACAACCAGAGAGATGGGTCGCGTCCAGCTGGTGTGGCTCCGAGCAGCGCCTGCTGTGATCAAGCGATAATGCCTTTCATTACGCACAGCTCCCGCGACTGCTTCATAATGTTCGCCAGACCCGATGTTCCAGCCACTGCCTGCACAGACCAATAATAATAATAATAAAAAAGCACGTTATTAGTGATCAATTTTGGCCGAGGCATGCACCGTGCATATAAAAATCTAAAAGTTTGTTTCTATAGCTGAAGCTCAATAGTGAAGATTTTTGCCTCCCAACCGGATGAACGTTTGGAAAGTTGGACTTCTCATAAAGAAACCATTATACTCAAACTCTACGTACGTAAACAAGTCTCTCATTACATGATTCCCTGCTGTAACGATCAGCTAATTGACAGGCATGTCCCTTGATATCCCTATGTTTCTTTAACAAAGGACAGATTCAGGATGCTAGCTGTCAGTATCAGAAATGCGTCTCCTTTTGATGCTTTGCTTTAGGCCTCTCTTGTCAGATGGCTGAGAATACAACCAAAAAGGGAGCCTTTGTTGCTTCGCTTTTGTAGTTATCACTGAACTAGACATGTTGCCTGTGATTGATTGATTGCAGTTCCGTTTCAGTTTTAAGGTGTGGAGTTTGCATGTTCTCCCCGTGCTTGGTGGGTTTCCTCTGGGTACTCCGGTTTCCTCCCACAGTCCAAAGATTAGGCTGATTGGCGTTCCCAAATTTCTCATAGTGTGTGAACGAGTGTGTGTATGTGTGTGTGTGTCCTGTGGTGGATTGGCACAAGGTCCAAGGTTCATGTACCCCGCCTCATGCCCTAAGTCTCCTGGGATCGGCTGCAGGCCCCTGTGACCCTGAATTCAGGATAAAGCGGTATAGATGATGAGTGAGTGAGTGAGAGAGTGAGTTTTAAGGTATGTCTCAGGTTTGCTGAATAGTTCAAGGAGATGAAGGGACAATCAATTTATTACTGTATGCAGGTTCTTTACTGAATACGAGCCATTCATCATTCGGTGACACTATCGAATCTTAATGTCTTTGTAACTTCAGGTACATGCCCTTATAGGCAAACAACAAAATGTCTAGATAGGACCTTCCCACTTATCACACTTATTGTCATTTGCGCATTAAAAAAACTTATTCACACAAGGAAAGCGGTTTAGCAGACAAGACAAACATACATACTGTATGCGATATCTATTACTCATTGAAGATGGGATTACCGTCGAGCTCATTGCTCAGATGGGCAAATATTTCCATACATCTTTTACGTGATACTCTAGCTGCTTTCGCAGATTTGTCACAAAGCCATTCCATGTTTGACATCAGCGCAGGGATCTATCTCCAGAATGGATTGCTAACAGAGGGTAATGCGGTGGTGGTTTATTTCAGGTTTTAACCCTTTAAGTTCCCATCAGCAACTCTAGAATCACTTTTCTTGTCAGCTAAATACTAAATACGTGTATCCATTGCTTTCACTTCAACTTTCAGTTCTCCATTGTTATAGTCATAAGGGATTAAATTAAACCCTACCTTTTTTTTTTTTTTTTGGATTTTTCCCCGATTTTCTCCCTAATTTAGCCGTGTCCAATTCCTCCCCGTCACTAGGGGGCTCCCACATTAAGGCTACTACTACCACTCAGCCGGGAGGGCCGAAGACTATCACGTGTTTCCTCCGACCGCATCTTTTCGAACTGCTCGCTCGCGCACCGTTGTGGGCGGCGTAACACACTCGGAGGACAGTGCTATCCGCTCCCTCCGTTGCGCGAGCTCACAGACGCCCCTGAATGGCGGTAGAGTCGTGATTAATGTGGGAGCACTAAGTACCTCTCATCCCTCCCCTCTGAGAGAGCTCGGCCAATCAGCTCTCTCTAGACCTCCGGCTGCGAGAGGTTACAGCACCACCCGGGATTCGAACTAGCGATCTCCGGATGATAGGGCGAGCGCTTTCACCACTGCACCACTCGGAGGCCCAAATTAAACCCTACCTTGAGAGGCAACGGCGAAGGTGCTGTGTGTAAAATAACCAAATGAAATTCTGATTTGTTAATATTACCATGCCATATGCTCTTACTGGTCATTTAAGTGTTGTTTTACCCATATTTGCCCAAATTAACATTTTATTATTAAAGTTATGTATGTCATACTTTTTTGCTTATTTATAATAATATAGAATTTTTGTCAAACAAAAAGGTTAAACATTCTTCATCATGAATGCCCATAGCTCTTAAAACTCCATTTATATCCATTTTTAAAAAAATTTTTTTTAATAAACATAAATTGGGCTCAGGATTTTGCAGCATAGAGTGACACATCTTTTTTTTTTTTTTCAACAAAACCTAGACAATGTGTTGAACTGAAATTGAAACTGTAAACTGAAAAGGTTTACATAGGCAAAGAAATAGAACAGGTTGAAATGATCACATGTTTTTCTGGATGTTTTACTTGTTTCTATGAGTATAATAATAATAATAATAATAATAATAATAATAATAATAATAGTTGCAAGAAACAATGAGCGGACTCAAGCACCTACGCCATCGCCTCCCAGGTGTGAAGCTGAGACACAATAGTTTGCTTGATGGTGGGAAAAGGTAAAAAAAAAAAAAAAGGAAAGAAAGGAAGGGGAAAAATTAAGAAAGAAATGTAACATTTAAAAAATTATGTGAAATGAGACCTAATACTATCTGTGCTATTCCCCTCTAGGTGTAGACTGCCAATGTCATTGTTATTTTAAAATTTGCATAAAAAAATTGTATTATAATAATAATAATAATAATAATAATAACAATGATAATAATAAAATAATAATAATAATAGTTGCAAGCAACAATGAGCGGGCCCAAGCACCTGCACCATCTCCTGTCGGGCTTACCACACAACCTGTGTGATTTTGAACCATGTTAACATGCATTTAAAGGGAACATACCAATTCCATTATGACATAATTGTAAAATACAGGGAGTTTAAAAAAAAAAAAGCATCGCATTATGATGTCACTCAATATAATGTTACACTGAAAGTTATTAACCACTTATGGCATAAAGTTTAAATTATCATCACGGCTGACCTGTTTGAGATTTTAAAAAACTATTTTGCATCTTCAATGTCTTGAGATCATATACTGTAGGTCCAGTTTGGTGGCAATCGTAAAAAAAAAAAAAAAAATCTCCTATGAGGAGTATACCAAATTTCATTGGGTGCATTTTGTAAACGACCCAAAATAACTGACTTCCTGTTGAGTAGAGCCCATAACATGCAATGAGAAAGTTGTTCAGCTCAATGAGATCTACAGTAAATGTCTACTGGGTTTCATATGTATACGTGAAATATGAGCGAAGCAGAAGAATCTGCATCCTTGATTGGATAATTACTGCAGTAAATAACATTTGGTAACAAAAACTCAAGAAAAAGGGCTTTAATTTTGTCTATGGAGAGGCTGAAATGAAGCTTGGACTCATGTGGTCTGACCCTGGTCCAGGTTGACCCTATTCAGGGTGCGTCAAGGTAAGAAGAAAAGCACATGTGATGCGCCCATCATAATAATTGCCACTGTACACGCCTCACGATCTTGGGGTAGTACAGTACAGGTGGTCAGCATCATTACATGAAATAAATCCAGGAATCATTTTCATCCATGTGAAATCACACGAATGTTGTAATGTTGTCAAAACAATGCCATGGCAAATGAAAAAAGAGCCAAAGGTGTTTATTGAAATAATAGTGTGTGAGAATTTTTTCAATCATTAACATGGATTAACATGACTGTTTTTTGCACGTTCCAATGAATCCCCCCACACGAAGAATATATAGTAATAATAATTCTCTACCTGAGAGAGAAAAAGCAAGCACCACTGCCCTGGCTGTTTAACAGATGATGAAATGTAAGCAACGTCCATGATGCCATGTTGCTCATGATATCATTAACTCTTGCCCATGCGCTGTACATCCTATGGTGTCTTCTCTCCTGTGTTGCAAACAACTAACTGGTCACCCGCTCCAACAGAAATGCGCAGTAGTGGCTTCTGGTAGTGGGCCAACCTAGCTCAGATGTTTGATGAGCTTGGAAAATAGAGCGTTACACATCAGACGATATCCGCCAACGCTTGTCAGACGTTATACATATGGGGCCGACATGCCGCTCTGAGGTTCACGCATGGGTGATGTCGGGGTAGTGTTGACTTTTGGCCGGATTCAGAATCTAATACTTTGAAGGTTGACGCTGCTGTCAAGGTGATATTTAAAAAAAAATTGATGGGAACATGCTTTCATTGTGGATTATCTGTCTCTTAGGGGCAAGAACTATCGCTTTTTGTACACTAATGTGCTCACCTGGGTATTCATCAGCTCTCGAATATACCTTTTTTTTCCTGCACGTCTATAGCTTTTACAAACAGATGATGTTTGAAAGAGTCGAATCTGCCATAATCTATAGGGGATCGTCTCATTCCTATCCTTTAATTTCTCCAGTTATAATAATAACATCTGAACTGCTCTTTATTATTTATAACCTAGGCTCCTCTGGGAAGAACTGACTACATAATTACAATAATGTCATTCCGTGCAAAGAGCGCAGGAAGAGTAACTACAATATAAATCCTGGGGAATGCAAGACAAAGGGCTTGAAGTTTGTAGCAGAAATATTGAACAGAGAAATCGACATTGGAAACACAAACCTGCTGGTTCTTTCGGCAAATGCCATGTGACAATACAAAAGAAAGAAAGAAAGAAAAAAAAAAACTTCCAGTTCTACTTAGCGCTTAGCGGTTTCTAGACCATACTACAATATGCGGAAAATACTGTAACAACGAGCCTATCCTGTAAGTAATATTAAAAGACAAAGTAAATTAAATTGTTTAGAAAAGCCAATTCCAATATTTTCACCTGAAGAAAAAAAGTTTACAAACATGCTATAATTTAATCTTTGAACATTTACAGCACTTCAAAGCACTTCAACTTACTCTTTTCAATAAAATGTCTAACAAACAGCAATTTAAACATACAGTATTGATCTGTTTTGTCAACATTACATATGATGATGACATAGAAATACTGTAGATACATTTGCAAATAAATCTCCTTTTTTATATCAATAATGCATGCTTATCTGTCCACATGGTTTATAATGGTTTGTGTTATAAGACAAGATTCTAAATCTAATGAATAGTTGTTACCACTGTGGCCTCGTACCTTCTGGGGCAGAATTAAATTCCTGCCTGGGGTCTGTGTGTGTGTGTGTGTGTGTGAGTGTGTGTGTGTGTGTGTGTGTGTGCGTGTGTGTGCGTGTGCGTGTGCGTGTGAGTGTGTGTGTGTGTGAGTGTGTGTGTGTGTGTGTGTGTGTGTGTGTGGAGTTAATATGTCCTCCCAGTGCTTGGTGGGTTTCCTTTGGGTGCTTCAGTTTCCATCCACAGTGAAAAGAATGAATAGCCCATAATATAATCGTATTATACTTGTATTATTTAATACTTGAATATATCTGAATGCATGAAGTTACTAAAGGCACTGAACTTCGACTACATTCATGTTCTTTACAGTTTCAGTAGAAATTAAGTCAATCGGCAGCTTTATTTCTGTCAACTGTAATGAACAACCCAATAGTTTCACAATTACTCTTTGATTGCCTGCTGTTCGGTTGAGAATAAGCATATAGTGAAAACAACTGCTCTTATAATGGAGACATTTAACAGCAAGATACTGTGACTCACTTCAGCCCTTTTCATCAAGACAATTGAACCAGTGAGTTATTGTTGTTAGTCTTTTGGCTGCTCCCTTTGAGGGCTCACCACAGTGGACCATCCGATCTGTCACAGATTTTACAGAAGACTCCCTTCTTGATGCAACCCTCCCATTTTATCCAGGCTTGGAACCCGCAGTCAATCCAGTGAGTGGAGCTTGGGCATTGGGTAGGAACTGAACCTGGCCCTTCCACATGGCAGGTAGGAAACCTACCATTGAACCACCAATGCCCCTATTGAATCAGGCATGTTCTGTACATCCTAACAGTTGAGGGTAAAGGGCCTTGCTCAAGGGCTCAACAGTGGCAACTGGGTTGTTGTGTAGTTTGAACCTGGGACCTTCTAAACTGTAGTCCAATGCCTTAACCACTGATCTGAGTCCTGGATCCTCACTCACTCACTCACTCATTGTCTATACCTAAGCTCAGTGGTTAAGGCATTGGACTACGGTTTGGAAGGTCCCAGGTTCAAGTCCCACTACCAGCAGGTTGTCCCTGTTGGGCCCTTAACCTTATATTGAGATAAAAATGTAAGTCGCTCTGGATAAGGGCGTCTGCTGTAATCCTGTATTCAGGATCGCTGGGGGCCGGGGTACACCCTGGACAGGGTGCCAATCCATCGCAGGGCACATATACACACTCACACACTCATTCATACACTATGGACTCATTCATACACTGGGAACACCAATTGGCCTAACCTACATGTCTTTGGAACCGGAGCACCTGGAGAAAACCCACCAAGCACGGTGAGAACATACAAACTCCATGCACACAGAGACGGCCTGGAACCTGAATGGGGCACCAATCCACAGCAGAGCACACATACATACTGTACGCACTTTGGGAACACCAGTTAGCCTAATCTGCATGTCTTTGAATTGTATGGGGGAGAACATGCACACAAACCTCCAGGAGGGAATCGAACCCAGAACCTGGAGGTGCAAGGCTACAGTGCTAACCACTATGCCACCATACCACCACTTCACTTCCTCATTTTCTGCTCATTTTTAATTACTTTCTTCCCAGCGCTCCTGTTTAACCTGTCAAGTTCGCTCTTAAGGGTGATGAACTAGCACTACAGACACTCCAGGGTTGTGTCATTTTAATTTTCTTCCAAGTGTTTTTGTAATTTTATTTTTTCATTTCAGTCCGGGGCAGCACTTTTCATTAAGTAGTATGATTAACTACACTAATTAACATTATCTTCAACAAGTGTCAGCTTTAATACATTTTTTAGAAAGTAGCAACTTCAAATTCAAGTCTTCATGAACAAGAGGTTTATGGGTTGTGGTTTCTTTCTTGACGTAAACTGAAAAAATAAAAAAAAGAGGCAGTGAATAAACAACATTAAATGAAACTATACATGTCATCTATGTTTAAAATTCATTGGTAATTGATACCACATGGAGGTGTGGTTATTAGCATATAATCAACTTTGGGGTGGTAACAGTAGTGTAAGATCTGTAATGTTGGTCTGCATCACTCCACCCCATCATTGATTTATTTATTTTTTGCTTAGAATGGTCCACCGCTGAAATAACATTAGCTCAGTGGTGGTCCTGCAGTCGTCCCTTGACTCTGATGTGTCATATATCACACGCCTCATCAAATGTAGTGCAGCCATTCGCCACTCCATTGCTGTTACGACTTAAGAAATGAAATGTGACAGGTTATTAAGAGGTTACGCTAAATTTGAAGGTGAGGATTTAGCAAAAATTACTTTCCTCCTGTGAGGGTTCTCACATTAACCACTCACATTTTTTTTCACAGATTTCTTACGAATTCCATTTAATATTTTAAGATAGAATAATCTACGTTATTACAGCACAGTGACGGTACTTAATCAGCTCAAAAGCACAGTGAGATATTGTCACTGCGACTAACCTAATGCCACAAAAAAGCCAGCACGTTTCAAATTTATTGCCACGATATGAAAACCTCGATTTTCTACAGCATGCTAACAATCTACACCAAAGTTTCATTTCATATCTATGGGTGTAATAAAACCCAATGCAATACCATTGATACCATCCTATCAGCTTGGTGCTGTACGTGGGTTATGGAAAGAAGTAATATTCACATAAGCCTGCAGTTGAAAAGGTTTGGTGATGCAAAAGTTGAATGATTTTTAATAGGGTTTATCCAGGAATCATTGATGATTCAAGCAGAACATGAAATAATGAAGACAGATAAAGTAAACATGGGCAAATCCACATTGATGAACCAGGACAGATAAAAGGAAAAACAATCACAACTGGGAAACCTTGAAATGCAGGATGTACACAAGCAGAAATGTGTCAGGAATGCACAATTTCATCTGTCCTTAGATTTTTTTTTTCATTTATATATTACAGTACATTTGCTACATAACAACAAAAGAACAAAATCAACAACAACAACAACAATAATAATAATAATAATAATAATAATAATAATAAT